>JANJXV010001047.1:0-219537 GCA_024803745.1 Megascapheus bottae | reverse complement strand
CTTCCTCATGAGAAACAGAATGTCCTTCCTGAGTTAAGAGGGGGATGGATTCTGGTTTGTCGAATGGAGATTGAGTCTCTTTTAGTGAGATGGATGGGTCTGGATATTCTGTGAGGATGGATTCATTTTCCTCCAAGAATCTAGTATTGAGAGTACACTTGCTGCTTCCCATGGGGACATTTTCCATGAGCCCAGCGTGTGCCCCTTCAGCTTGCACAATAAGTGGAGTGTTACTCTGACTCAGATGGACTGACTCTGGGTGGAGTGTGAAAGGAAACGGAAGGAAATCTGGCTGCTCTTTTTCTTCCTCCATAGTATCTGCAGGTTCAACTGTGTCACACATGGGGTTCAGAGCAAAAGGTATATCCACAGGACTCTAAACCTGTTTGGTAATTTCTACAGAAGGCCCATGCTTTCTGGAGTGCAGTGATGATTCTCATTCTCCATCAGTCACCAGCTCCATTGGTGGGTTTTTCATCCGGAGTTCAGGATAAGCTCTTCCACGATGACCCAAACCTAAGAATGGAAATAGGTACAGAGTGGACAGAGTGGACTCTGCAAGTTGAAGTGTCACTCAACTTCCATGAGAATCTAATGGAGGAACCTGTAGAACTGGAGTTTGGACTGAACACTGAGGAGGTGTAGGGTCTTTCTAATGAGTGCTTATTCCCGAGTCCATTCAGAGGACAGACATTACCTGGCTGACACCACCCATAAAGGGCATTTTGCCAAGCTCTGTAGAAGTAAGGGCCAACCAATATCTAGACCACATGAGCTTCCTACTCACAGGCTCTGAGGCACCCACACCAGGACTTCAACTTTTTCTTGGTCTTACTGGTCGCACATTCCTCCAGCTGGTCAAAAAGTATGTGTTTAGAAGAGCAGGTCCAAAGCCGGCATGTGGAGCCTCATATAGAGCTTGAGTTGTGTCAGGGTGTGGCAGTTCTTGAACTCGTAGAAATCACTGGGGTAGAAGTCCATTCACATCGTATAGATGGAACACATGATGCTGTGGGCACATTCGGTACAAGGAAAGTGAGAGCCTTCTCTCTCCATCCTGAGCCTTCTACACAAGCCCCTTTCTTGCAGGACTCTAATACTGTGGCTGTCCTGCAGAGATGTGCACTTATGTGCTGGGAGGGGGGTAAGAGACACTCGAGAACAGGATGACTTTTACACCCCACTTCCAGAAGCTTCTGAGAGAGGCCTCTATGCATGTGTCCAAAGTAAACGCACCTTAAATTAACTAAGTAAAAGCTCTAAATAAATCAGAATGGAGGTGTGTGAAGTCATAGAATGGAGGTGTGTGAAGTCATAGATTGGAAGCTTGTGAAGTCATAGAATGGAGGTGTGTGAAGTCATAGATTGAAGGTGTGGGGAAGTCATAGTATGGAGGTGTGTGAAGTCACAGAAATGGAGGTGTGTGAAGTCACAGAATGGAGTTGTGTGAAGTCACAATGGAGGTGTGTGAAATCATAGGATGGAGGTGTGTGAAATCAAAGAATGGAGGTTTGTGAAGTCATAGAATGGATTGTGTGTGAAATCACAGAAAGGAGCTGTGTGAAGTCACAGAATGGAGGTGTGTAATGTCACAGAGTGGAGGTGTGTGAAGTCACACAATGGAGGTTTGTGAAGTCATAGAATGGAGGTGTGTGAAGTCACAGAATGCAGGTGTGTGAAGTCAGAATAGAGGTGTGCGAAGTCATAGAATGGAGGTGTGTGAAGTCAGAATGGAGCTGTGTGAAGTCATAGAATGGATGTGTGTGAAGTCAGAATGGAGGTGTGTGAACTCATAGAATGGAGGTGTATGAAGTCACAATGGAGGTGTGTGAAGTCACAGAATGGATGTGTGTGAACTCAGAAAGGAGGTGTGTCAAGTCATAGAATGGAGGTCTATGAAGTCATAGAATGGAGGTGTGTGAAATCATAGAATGGAGGTGTGTGAAGTCACAGAATTGAGGTGTGTGAAGACAGAATGGAGGTGTGTGAAGTCAGAATGGAGGTGTGTGAAGTCAGATAATGGAGGTGTGTGAAGTCACAATGCAGGTGTGTGAAGTCATAGAATGGAGGTGTGTGAAGTCATAGAATGGAGGTGGTGAAGTGACAGAATGGAGGTGTGTGAAGTCATAGAATGGAGGTGTGTGAAGTCACAGAATGGTGGTGTGTGAAGTCATAGAATGGAGGGGTGTGAAGTCATAGAATGGAGGTGTGTTAAGTCATAGAATGGAGGTGTGTGAAGTCATAGAATGGAGGTGTGTGAAGTCAGAGAATGGAGGTGTGTGAAGTCAGAATGCAGGTGTGTGAAGTCATAGAATGGAGGTGTGTGAAGTCATAGATTGGAAGTGTGTGAAGTCATGAATTGGAAGTGTGTGAAGTCACAGAGGGAGGTGTGTGAAGTCACAGAATGGAGTTCTGTGAAGTCAGAATGCAGGTGTGTGAAGTCATAGAATGGAGGTGTGTGAAGTCATAGATTGGAAGTGTGTGAAGTCATAAATTGGAGGTGTGTGAAGTCACAGAGGGAGGTGTGTGAAGTCACAGAATGGAGTTCGGTGAAGTCACAGTGGAGGTGTGTGAAGTCATAGAATGGAGGTGTGTGAAGTCAAAGAATGGAGGTGTGTGAAGTCATAGAATGGAGGTGTGTGAAGTCACAGCATGGAGGTGTGTGAAGTCAGAATGGAGATGTGTGAAGTCATAGAATGGAGGTGTGTGAAGTCACAATGCAGGTGTGTGAACTCATAGAATGGAGGTGGGTGAAGTCACAATGCAGGTGTGTGAAGTCATAGAATGGAGTTGTGTGAACTCAGAAAGGAGATGTGTGAAGTCACAGAATAGAGGTGTGTGAAGTCATATAATGGAGGTGTGTGAAGTCACAGAATGGAGGTGTGTGAATTCATAGAATGGAGGTGTGTGAAGTCATAGAATGGAGGTGTTTGAAGTCACAGAATGGAGGTGTGTGAAGTAACAGAATGGAGGTGTGTGAAGTCACAGAATGGAAGTGGGTGAACTCACAATGGAGGTGTGTGAAGTCACAGAAAGGAGGTGTGTGAAGTCAGAAGGGAGGTGTGTGAAGTCACAGAATGGAGATGTGTGAACTCAGAATGGAGGTGTGGGAAGTCACAGAATGGAGATTTGTGAAGTCATAGAATGGAGGTGTGTGAGGTCATAGAATGGATGTTTATGAAGTAAGAATGAAGGTGTGTGAAGTCATAGAATGGAGGTGTGTGAAGTCATAGAATGGAGGTGTGTGAAGTCAGAGAATGGAGGTGTGTGAAGTCAGAATGGAGGTGTGAAGTCATACAATAGAGGTGGGTGAAATCATAGAAAGGAGTTGTGGGAAGTCATAGAATAGAGGAGTGTGAAGTCATAGAATAGAGGTGAGTGAAGTCACAGATCCGAGGTCTGTGAAGTCATAGAATGGAGCTGTGTGATGTCAGAATTGAGGAGTGTGAAGTCCTATAATGGATGTGTGTGAACTCATAGAATGGAGGTGTGTGACGTCACAATGGAAGTGTGTGAAGTCACAGAATGGAGGTGTGTGAAGACATATATTGGAGGTGTGTGAAGTCAGAATGGAGGTGTGTGAAGTCACAGAGTGGAGGTGTGTGAACTCAGAATGGAGGTGTTTGAAGTCATAGATGGAGGTGTGTGAAGTCACAGTATGGAGGTGTGTGAAATCATAGAATGGAATTTGTGAATTCACAGAATGGAGCTGTGTGAAGTCAGAATGGAGGTGTGTGAAGTCATAGAATGGAGGTGTGTGAAGTCAGAATGGAGGTGTGTGAACTCATAGAATGGACGTGTGTGAAGTCACAATGGAGGTGTGTGAAGACATAGAATGGAGGTGTGTGAAGTCACAGAATGGAGGTGTGTGAAGTCAAAGAATGGAGGTGTGTGAAGTCATAGAATGGAGGTGTGTGAAGTCATAGAATGGAGGTGTGTGAAGTCAAAATGGAGGTGTGTGAACTCATAGAATGGAGATGTGTGAAGTCACAGAATGGAGGTGTGTGAAGTCAGAATGGAGGTGTGAACTCATAGAATGGGTGTGGGTGAAGTCATGGAAAGGAGGTGTGGGAAGTCATAGAATGGAGAATTGTGAAGTCATAGAGTGGAGTTGAGTGAAGTCACATATTCAAAGTCTGTGAAGTCATAGAATGGAGGTTTGTGAAGTCAGAATGGAGGTGTATGAACTCATAGAATGGAGGTGTGTGAAGTCTCAATGGAGGTGTGTGAAGTCATACAATGGGGGTGTGTGAAATCAGAGAATGGAGGTGTGTGAAGTCAGAATGCAGGTGTGTGAAGTCACAGAATGGAGGTGTGTGAAGTCATAGAATGGAGGTGTGTGAAGTCATATATTGGAAGAGTGTGAAGTCATAGAATGGAGGTGTGTGAAGTCATAGATTGAAGGTGTGGGGAAGTCATAGTATGGAGGTGTGTGAAGTCACAGAATGGAGGTGTGTGAAGTCACAGAATGGAGTTGTGTGAATTCACAATGGAGGTGTGTGAAGTCATAGGATGGAGGTGTGTGAAATCAAAGAATGGAGGTTTGTCAAGTCATAGAATGGATTGTGTGTGAAATCAGAGAATGGAGGTGTGTGAAGTCACAGAATGGAGGTGTGTAAAGTCACAGAGTGGAGGTGTGTGAAGTCACAGAATGGAGGATTGTGAAGTCGTAGAATGGAGGTGTGTGAAGTCAGAATGGAGCTGTGTGATGTCATAGAATGGATGTGTGTGAACTCAGAAAGGAGGTGTGTGAGGTCATAGAATGGAGGTCTGTGAAGTCATAGAATGGAGGTGTGTGAAATCATAGAATGGAGGTGTGTGACGTCACAGAATTGAGGTGTGTGAAGACAGAATGGAGGTGTGTGAAGTCAGAATGGAGGTGTATGAAGTCACAATGGAGGTGTGTGAAGTCACAGAAAGGATGTGTGTGAACTCAGAAAGGAGGTGTGTGAGGTCATAGAATGGAGGTCTGTGAAGTCATAGAATGGAGGTGTGTGAAATCATAGAATGGAGGTGTGTGACGTCACAGAATTGAGGTGTGTGAAGACAGAATGGAGGTGTGTGAAGTCAGAATGGAGGTGTGTGAAGTCAGATAATGGACGTGTGTGAAGTCAAATGCAGGTGTGTGAAGTCATAGAATGGAGGTGTGTGAAGTCATAGAATGGAGGTGGTGAAGTGACAGAATGGAGGTGTGTGAAGTCATAGAATGGAGGTGTGTGACGTCACAGAATGCTGGTGTGTGAAGTCATAGAATGGATGGGTGTGAAGTCATAGAATGGAGGTGTGTTAAGTCATAGAATGGAGGTGTGGAGTCACAGAATGGAGGTGTGTGAAGTCACAGAATGGAGGTGTGTGAACTGAGAATGGAGGTGTGTTAAGTCACAGAATGGAGGTGGGTGAAGTCATACAATGGAGGTGTGTGAAGTCACAGAATGGACGGGTGTGAATTCATAGAAGGGAGGTGTGTGAAGTCATAGAATGGAGGTGTGTGAAGTCATAGAATGGAGGTGTGTGAAGTCACAATGCAGGTGTGTGAACTCATAGAATGGAGGTGGGTGAAGTCAGAACGCAGGTGTGTGAAGTCATAGAATGGAGTTGTGTGAACTCAGAAAGGAGGTGTGTGAAGTCACAGAATAGAGGTGTGTGAATTCATAGAATGGAGGTGTGTGAAGTCATAGAATGGAGGTGTGTGAAGTCACAGAATGGAGGTGTGTGAAGTAACAGAATGGAGGTGTGTGAAGTCACAGAATGGAAGTGGGTGAACTCACAATGGAGGTGTGTGAAGTCACATAAGGGAGGTGTGTGAAGTCAGAAGGGAGGTGTGTGAAGTCACAGAATGGAGATGTGTGAACTCAGAATGGAGGTGTGGGAAGTCACAGAATGGAGATTTGTGAAGTCATAGAATGGAGGTGTGTGAGGTCATAGAATGGATGTTTATGAAGTAAGAATGAAGGTGTGTGAAGTCATAGAATGGAGGTGTGTGAAGTCATAGAATGGAGGTTTGTGAAGTCACAGAGTGGAGGTGTGTGAAGTCAGAATGGAGGTGTGAAGTCATACAATAGAGGTGGGTGAAGTCATAAAAAGGAGTTGTGGGAAGTCATAGAATAGAGGAGTGTGAAGTCATAGAATGGAGGTGAGTGAAGTCACAGATCCGAGGTCTGTGAAGTCATAGAATGGAGCTGTGTGATGTCAGAATTGAGGAGTGTGAAGTCCTAGAATGGATGTGTGTGAACTCATAGAATGGAGGTGTGTGACGACACAATGGAAGTGTGTGAAGTCACAGAATGGAGGTGTGTGAAGTCATATATTGGAGGTGTGTGAAGTCACAGAATGGAGGTGTGTGAAATCATAGAATGGAATTTTGTGAATTCACAGAATGGAGCTGTGTAAAGTCAGAATGGAGGAGTGTGAAGTCATAGAATGGAGGTGTGTGAAGTCAGAATGGAGGTGTGTGAACTCATAGAATGGACGTGTGTGAAGTCACAATGGAGGTGTGTGAAGACAGAGAATGGAGGTGTTTGAAGTCACAGAATGGAGGTGTGAAGTCATAGAATGGGTGTGGGTGAAGTCATGGAAAGGAGGTGTGGGAAGTCATAGAATGGAGAAGTGTGAAGTCATAGAATGGAGATGAGTGAAGTCACATATTCAAAGTCTGTGAAGTCATAGAATGGAGGTTTGTGAAGTCAGAATGGAGGTGTATGAACTCATAGAATGGATGTGTGTGAAAGTCACAATGGAGGTGTGTGAAGTCATAGAATGGGGGTGTGTGAAATCAGAGAATGGATGTGTGTGAAGTCAGAATGCAGGTGTGTAAAGTCATAGAATGGAGGTGTGTGAAGTCATAGAATGGAGGTGTGTGAAGTCATAGATTGGAAGCGTGTGAAGTCATAGAATGGAGGTGTGTGAAGTCATAGATTGAAGGTGTGGGGAAGTCATAGTATGGAGGTGTGTGAAGTCACAGAAATGGAGGTGTGTGAAGTCACAGAATGGAGTTGTGTGAAGTCAGAATTGAGGAGTGTGAAGTCCTAGAATGGATGTGTGTGAACTCATAGAATGGAGGTGTGTGACGTCACAATGGAAGTGTGTGAAGTCACAGAATGGAGGTGTGTGAACTCAGAAGGGAGGTGTGTGAAGTCACAGAATGGAGATGTGTGAACTCAGAATGGAGGTGTGGGAAGTCACAGAATGGAGATTTGTGAAGTCATAGAATGGAGGTGTGTGAGGTCATAGAATGGATGTTTATGAAGTAAGAATGAAGGTGTGTGAAGTCATAGAATGGAGGTGTGTGAAGTCATAGAATGGAGGTGTGTGAAGTCAGAGAATGGAGGTGTGTGAAGTCAGAATGGAGGTGTGAAGTCATACAATAGAGGTGGGTGAAATCATAGAAAGGAGTTGTGGGAAGTCATAGAATAGAGGAGTGTGAAGTCATAGAATAGAGGTGAGTGAAGTCACAGATCCGAGGTCTGTGAAGTCATAGAATGGAGCTGTGTGATGTCAGAATTGAGGAGTGTGAAGTCCTATAATGGATGTGTGTGAACTCATAGAATGGAGGTGTGTGACGTCACAATGGAAGTGTGTGAAGTCACAGAATGGAGGTGTGTGAAGACATATATTGGAGGTGTGTGAAGTCAGAATGGAGGTGTGTGAAGTCACAGAGTGGAGGTGTGTGAACTCAGAATGGAGGTGTTTGAAGTCATAGATGGAGGTGTGTGAAGTCACAGTATGGAGGTGTGTGAAATCATAGAATGGAATTTTGTGAATTCACAGAATGGAGCTGTGTGAAGTCAGAATGGAGGTGTGTGAAGTCATAGAATGGAGGTGTGTGAAGTCAGAATGGAGGTGTGTGAACTCATAGAATGGACGTGTGTGAAGTCACAATGGAGGTGTGTGAAGACATAGAATGGAGGTGTGTGAAGTCACAGAATGGAGGTGTGTGAAGTCAAAGAATGGAGGTGTGTGAAGTCATAGAATGGAGGTGTGTGAAGTCATAGAATGGAGGTGTGTGAAGTCAAAATGGAGGTGTGTGAACTCATAGAATGGAGATGTGTGAAGTCACAGAATGGAGGTGTGTGAAGTCAGAATGGAGGTGTGAACTCATAGAATGGGTGTGGGTGAAGTCATGGAAAGGAGGTGTGGGAAGTCATAGAATGGAGAATTGTGAAGTCATAGAGTGGAGTTGAGTGAAGTCACATATTCAAAGTCTGTGAAGTCATAGAATGGAGGTTTGTGAAGTCAGAATGGAGGTGTATGAACTCATAGAATGGAGGTGTGTGAAGTCTCAATGGAGGTGTGTGAAGTCATACAATGGGGGTGTGTGAAATCAGAGAATGGAGGTGTGTGAAGTCAGAATGCAGGTGTGTGAAGTCACAGAATGGAGGTGTGTGAAGTCATAGAATGGAGGTGTGTGAAGTCATATATTGGAAGAGTGTGAAGTCATAGAATGGAGGTGTGTGAAGTCATAGATTGAAGGTGTGGGGAAGTCATAGTATGGAGGTGTGTGAAGTCACAGAATGGAGGTGTGTGAAGTCACAGAATGGAGTTGTGTGAATTCACAATGGAGGTGTGTGAAGTCATAGGATGGAGGTGTGTGAAATCAAAGAATGGAGGTTTGTCAAGTCATAGAATGGATTGTGTGTGAAATCAGAGAATGGAGGTGTGTGAAGTCACAGAATGGAGGTGTGTAAAGTCACAGAGTGGAGGTGTGTGAAGTCACAGAATGGAGGATTGTGAAGTCGTAGAATGGAGGTGTGTGAAGTCAGAATGGAGCTGTGTGATGTCATAGAATGGATGTGTGTGAACTCAGAAAGGAGGTGTGTGAGGTCATAGAATGGAGGTCTGTGAAGTCATAGAATGGAGGTGTGTGAAATCATAGAATGGAGGTGTGTGACGTCACAGAATTGAGGTGTGTGAAGACAGAATGGAGGTGTGTGAAGTCAGAATGGAGGTGTATGAAGTCACAATGGAGGTGTGTGAAGTCACAGAAAGGATGTGTGTGAACTCAGAAAGGAGGTGTGTGAGGTCATAGAATGGAGGTCTGTGAAGTCATAGAATGGAGGTGTGTGAAATCATAGAATGGAGGTGTGTGACGTCACAGAATTGAGGTGTGTGAAGACAGAATGGAGGTGTGTGAAGTCAGAATGGAGGTGTGTGAAGTCAGATAATGGACGTGTGTGAAGTCAAATGCAGGTGTGTGAAGTCATAGAATGGAGGTGTGTGAAGTCATAGAATGGAGGTGGTGAAGTGACAGAATGGAGGTGTGTGAAGTCATAGAATGGAGGTGTGTGACGTCACAGAATGCTGGTGTGTGAAGTCATAGAATGGATGGGTGTGAAGTCATAGAATGGAGGTGTGTTAAGTCATAGAATGGAGGTGTGGAGTCACAGAATGGAGGTGTGTGAAGTCACAGAATGGAGGTGTGTGAACTGAGAATGGAGGTGTGTTAAGTCACAGAATGGAGGTGGGTGAAGTCATACAATGGAGGTGTGTGAAGTCACAGAATGGACGGGTGTGAATTCATAGAAGGGAGGTGTGTGAAGTCATAGAATGGAGGTGTGTGAAGTCATAGAATGGAGGTGTGTGAAGTCACAATGCAGGTGTGTGAACTCATAGAATGGAGGTGGGTGAAGTCAGAACGCAGGTGTGTGAAGTCATAGAATGGAGTTGTGTGAACTCAGAAAGGAGGTGTGTGAAGTCACAGAATAGAGGTGTGTGAATTCATAGAATGGAGGTGTGTGAAGTCATAGAATGGAGGTGTGTGAAGTCACAGAATGGAGGTGTGTGAAGTAACAGAATGGAGGTGTGTGAAGTCACAGAATGGAAGTGGGTGAACTCACAATGGAGGTGTGTGAAGTCACATAAGGGAGGTGTGTGAAGTCAGAAGGGAGGTGTGTGAAGTCACAGAATGGAGATGTGTGAACTCAGAATGGAGGTGTGGGAAGTCACAGAATGGAGATTTGTGAAGTCATAGAATGGAGGTGTGTGAGGTCATAGAATGGATGTTTATGAAGTAAGAATGAAGGTGTGTGAAGTCATAGAATGGAGGTGTGTGAAGTCATAGAATGGAGGTTTGTGAAGTCACAGAGTGGAGGTGTGTGAAGTCAGAATGGAGGTGTGAAGTCATACAATAGAGGTGGGTGAAGTCATAAAAAGGAGTTGTGGGAAGTCATAGAATAGAGGAGTGTGAAGTCATAGAATGGAGGTGAGTGAAGTCACAGATCCGAGGTCTGTGAAGTCATAGAATGGAGCTGTGTGATGTCAGAATTGAGGAGTGTGAAGTCCTAGAATGGATGTGTGTGAACTCATAGAATGGAGGTGTGTGACGACACAATGGAAGTGTGTGAAGTCACAGAATGGAGGTGTGTGAAGTCATATATTGGAGGTGTGTGAAGTCAGAATGGAGGTGTGTGAAGTCACAGAATGGAGGTGTGTGAAATCATAGAATGGAATTTTGTGAATTCACAGAATGGAGCTGTGTAAAGTCAGAATGGAGGAGTGTGAAGTCATAGAATGGAGGTGTGTGAAGTCAGAATGGAGGTGTGTGAACTCATAGAATGGACGTGTGTGAAGTCACAATGGAGGTGTGTGAAGACAGAGAATGGAGGTGTGTGAAGTCACAGAATGGAGGTGTGAAGTCATAGAATGGGTGTGGGTGAAGTCATGGAAAGGAGGTGTGGGAAGTCATAGAATGGAGAAGTGTGAAGTCATAGAATGGAGATGAGTGAAGTCACATATTCAAAGTCTGTGAAGTCATAGAATGGAGGTTTGTGAAGTCAGAATGGAGGTGTATGAACTCATAGAATGGATGTGTGTGAAAGTCACAATGGAGGTGTGTGAAGTCATAGAATGGGGGTGTGTGAAATCAGAGAATGGATGTGTGTGAAGTCAGAATGCAGGTGTGTAAAGTCATAGAATGGAGGTGTGTGAAGTCATAGAATGGAGGTGTGTGAAGTCATAGATTGGAAGCGTGTGAAGTCATAGAATGGAGGTGTGTGAAGTCATAGATTGAAGGTGTGGGGAAGTCATAGTATGGAGGTGTGTGAAGTCACAGAAATGGAGGTGTGTGAAGTCACAGAATGGAGTTGTGTGAAGTCAGAATTGAGGAGTGTGAAGTCCTAGAATGGATGTGTGTGAACTCATAGAATGGAGGTGTGTGACGTCACAATGGAAGTGTGTGAAGTCACAGAATGGAGGTGTGTGAAGTCATATATTGGAGGTGTGTGAACTCAGAATGGAGGTGTGTTAAGTCACAGAATGGAGGCGTGTGAACTCAGAATGGAGGTGTTTGAAGTCATAGATGGAGGTGTGTGAAGTCACCGTATGGAGGTGTGTGAAATCATAGAATGGAATTTTGTGAATTCACAGAATGGAGCTGTGTGAAGGGAGAATGGAGGAGTGTGAAGTCATAGAATGGAGGTGTGTGAAGTCAGAATGGAGGTGTGTGAACTCATAGAATGGACGTGTGTGAAGTCACAATGGAGGTGTGTGAAGACAGAGAATGGAGGTGTGTGAAGTCACAGAATGGAGGTGTGTGAAGTCATAGAATGGAGGTGTGTGAAGTCATAGAATGGAGGTGTGTGAAGTCATAGAATGGATGATTCAGTAATAAGAATGAAGGTGTGTGAAGTCATAGAATGGAGGTGTGTGAAGTCAAAATGGAGGTGTCTGAACTCATAGAATGGAGGTGTGTGAAGTCACAGAATGGAGGTGTGTGAAGTCAGAATGGAGGTGTGAAGTCATAGAATGAGGGTGGGTGAAGTCATGGAAAGCAGGTGTGGAAAGTCATAGAATGGAGAAGTTTGAAGTCATAGAGTGGAGGTGAGTGAAGTCACATATTCAAAGTCTGTGAAGTCATAGAATGGAGGTTTGTGAAGTCAGAATGGAGGTGTATGAACTCATAGAATGGAGGTGTGTGAAAGTCACAATGGAGGTGTGTGAAGTCATAGAATGGGGGTGTGTGAATTCAGAGAATGGAGGTGTGTGAAGTCAGAAAGCAGGTGTGTAAAGTCATAGAATGGATGTGTGTGAAGTCATAGAATGGAGGTGTGTGAAGTCATAGATTGGAAGCGTGTGAAGACATAGAATGAAGATGTGTGAAGTCATAGATTGAAGGTGTGGGGAAGTCATAGTATGGAGGTGTGTGAAGTCACAGAAATGGAGGTGTGTGAAGTCACAGAATGGAGTTGTGTGAAGTCACAATGTAGGTGTGTGAAGTCATAGGATGGAGGTGTGTGAAATCAAAGAATGGACGTTTGTGAAGTCATAGAATGGATTGTGTGTGAAATCACAGAAAGGAGGTGTGTGAAGTCACAGAATGCAGGTGTGTAAAGTCACAGAGTGGAGGTGTGTGAAGTCACACAATGGAGGTTTGTGAAGTCATAGAATGGAGGTGTGTGAAGTCACAGAATGCAGGTGTGTGAAGTCAGAATAGAGGTGTGCGAAGTCATAGAATGGAGGTGTGTGAAGTCAGCATGGAGCTGTGTGAAGTCATAGAATGGATGTGTGTGAAGTCAGAATGGAGGTGTGTGAACTCATAGAATGGAGGTGTATGAAGTCACAGTGGAGGTGTGTGAAGTCACAGAATGGATGTGTGTGAACTCAGAAAGGAGGTGTGTCAAGTCATAGAATGGAGGTCTGTGAAGTCATAGAATGGAGGTGTGTGAAATCATAGAATGGAGGTGTGTGAAGTCACAGAATTGAGGTCTGTGAAGACAGAATGGAGGTGTGTGAAGACAGAATGGAGGTGTGTGAAGTCAGATAATGGAGGTGCGTGAAGTCAAAATGCAGGTGTGTGAAGTCACAGAATGGAGGTGTGTGAAGTCATAGAATGGAGGTGGTGAAGTGACAGAATGGAGGTGTGTGAAGTCATAGAATGGAGGTGTGTGAAGTCACAGAATGGTGGTGTGTGAAGTCATAGAATGGAGGAGTGTGAAGTCATAGAATGGAGGTGTGTTAAGTCATAGAATGGAGGTGTGGAGTCACAGAATGTAGGTGTGTGAAGTCACAGAATGGAGGTGTGTGAACTGAGAATGGAGGTGTGTGAAGTCACAGAATGGAGGTGGGTGAAGTCATACAATGGAGGTGTGTGAAGTCACAGAATGGAGGGGTGTGAATTCATAGAAGGGTGGTGTGTGAAGTCATAGAATGGAGGTGTGTGAAGTCACATAATGGAGGTGTGTGAAGTCACAGAATGGAGGTGTGTGAAGACACAGAATGGAAGTGGGTGAACTCACAATGGAGGTGTGTGAAGTCACAGAATGGAGGTGTGTGAATTCATAGAAGGGAGGTGTGTGAAGTCATAGAATGGAGGTGTGTGAAGTCACAGAATGGAAGGGTGTGAAGTCAAAATGGAGGTGTGTGAAGTCAATGAATGGACTTGTGTGAAGTCAAAATTGTGGTGTGTGAAGTCAAACAATGGATGTGTGTGAAGTCACAGAATGGAGGTGTGTGAAGTCAAAATGGAGGTGTGTGAAGTCAAAGAATGGATGTGTTTGAAGTCATATAATGTAGGTGTATGAAGTCATGGAATGGAGTTGTGTGAAGTCAAACATTGGAAGGGTGTGAAGTTACAGAATGGAGATGTGTGAAGTCATAGAATGGAGGTGTGTGAAGTCATAGATTGGAGGTGTGTGAAGTCAGAGAATGGAGGTGTGTGAAGTCAGAATGCAGGTGTGTGAAGTCATAGAATGGAGGTGTGTGAAGTCATAGATTGGAAGTGTGTGAAGTCATAAATTGGAGGTGTGTGAAGTCACAGAGGGAGGTGTGTGAAGTAACAGAATGGAGTTCTGTGAAGTCACAGTGGAGGTGTGTGAAGTCATAGAATGGAGGTGTGTGAAGTCATAGATTGGAAGTATGGGAAGTCATAAATTCGAGGTGTGTGAAGTCACAGGGGGAGGTGTGTGAAGTCACAGAATTGAGTTCTGTGAAGTCACAGTGGAGGTGTGTGAAGTCATAGAGTGGAGGTCTGTGAAGTCAAAGAATGGAGGTGTGTGAAGTCATTGAATGGAGGTGTGTGAAGTCACAGCATGGATGTGTGTGAAGTCAGAATGGAGATGTGTGAAGTCATAGAATGGAGGTGTGTGAAGTCACAATGCAGGTGTGTGAACTCATAGAATGGAGGTGGGTGAAGTCAAAATGCAGTTGTGTGAAGTCATAGAATGGAGTTGTGTGAACTCAGAAAGGAGATGTGTGAAGTCACAGAATAGAGGTGTGTGAAGTCATATAATGGAGGTGTGTGAAGTCACAGAATGGAGGTGTGTGAATTCATAGAATGGAGGTGTGTGAAGTCATAGAATGGAGGTGTGTGAAGTCACAGAATGGAGGGGTATGAAGTAACAGAATGGAGGTGTGTGAAGTCACACAATGGAAGTGGGTGAACTCACAATGGAGGTGTGTGAAGTCACAGAAAGGAGGTGTGTGAAGTCAGAAGGGAGTTGTGTGAAGTCACAGAATGGAGATGTGTGAACTCAGAATGGAGGTGTGGGAAGTCACAGAATGGAGATTTGTGAAGTCATAGAATGGAGGTGTGTGAGGTCATAGAATGGATGTTTCTGAAGTAAGAATGAAGGTGTGTGAAGTCATAGAATGGAGGTGTGTGAAGTCATAGAATGGAAGTGTGTGAAGTCACAGAATGGAGGTGTGTGAAGTCAGAATGGAGGTGTGAAGTCATAGAATAGAGGTGGGTGAAGTCATAGAAAGGAGTTGTGGGAAGTCATAGAATAGAGGAGTGTGAAGTCATAGAATGGAATGAGTGAAGTCACAGATCCGAGGTCTGTGAAGTCATAGAATGGAGCTGTGTGATGTCAGAATTGAGGAGTGTGAAGTCCTAGAATGGATGTGTGTGAACTCATAGAATGGAGGTGTGTGACGTCACAATGGAAGTGTGTGAAGTCACAGAATGGAGGTGTGTGAAGTCATATATTGGAGGTGTATGAAGTCAGAATGGAGGTGTGTGAAGTCACAGAATGGAGGTGTGTGAAGTCATAGATTGGAAGTGTGTGAAGACATAAATTGGAGGTGTGTGAAGTCACAGATGGAGGTGTGTGAAATCACAGAATGGAGTTCTGTGAAGTCACAGTGGAGGTGTGTGAAGTCATAGAGTGGAGGTGTGTGAAGTCAAAGAATGGAGGTGTGTGAATTCATAGAATGGAGGTGTGTGAAGTCACAGCATGGAGGTGTGTGAAGTCAGAATGGAGATGTGTGAAGTCATAGAATGGAGGTGTGTGAAGTCACAATGCAGGTGTGTGAACTCATAGAATGGAGGTGGGTGAAGTCACAATGCAGTTGTGTGAAGTCATAGAATGGAGTTGTGTGAACTCAGAAAGGAGATGTGTGAAGTCACAGAATAGAGGTGTGTGAAGTCATATAATGGAGGTGTGTGAAGTCACAGAATGGAGGTGTGTGAATTCATAGAATGGAGGTGTGTGAAGTCATAGAATGGAGGTGTGTGAAGTCACAGAATGGAGGTGTGTGAAGTAACAGAATGGAGGTGTGTAAAGTCACAGAATGGAAGTGGGAGAACTCACAATGGAGGTGTGTGAAGTCACAGAAAGGAGGTGTGTGAAGTCAGAAGGGAGTTGTGTGAAGTCACAGAATGGAGATGTTTGAACTCAGAATGGAGGTGTGGGAAGTCACAGAATGGAGATTTGTGAAGTCATAGAATGGAGGTGTGTGAGTTCATAGAATGCATGTTTCTAAAGTAAGAATGAAGATGTGTGAAGTCATAGAATGGAGGTGTGTGAAGTCATAGAATGGAGGTGTGTGAAGTCACAGAATGGAGGTGTGTGAAGTCAGAATGGAGGTGTGAAGTCATAGAATAGAGGTGGGTGAAGTCATAGAAAGGAGTTGTGGGAAGTCATAGAATAGAGGAGTGTGAAGTCATAGAATGGAGCTGTGTGATGTCAGAATTGAGGAGTATGAAGTCCTAGAATGGATGTGCGTGAACTCATAGAACGGAGGTGTCTGAAGTCACAATGGAAGTGTGTGAAGTCACAGAATGGAGGTGTGTGAAGTCATATATTGGAGGTGTGTGAAGTCAGAATGGAGGTGTGTGAAGTCACAGAATGGAGGTGTGTGAACTCAGAATGGAGGTGTTTGAAGTCATAGATGGAGGTGTGTGAAGTCACAGTATGGAGGTGTGTGAAATCATAGAATGGAATTTTGTGAATTCACAGAATGGATCTGTGTGAAGTCAGAATGGAGGAGTGTGAAGTCATAGAATGGAGGTGTGTGAAGTCAGAATGGAGGTGTGTGAACTCATAGAATGGACGTGTGTGAAGTCACAATGGAGGTGTGTGAAGACATAGAATGGAGGTGTGTGAAGTCACAGAAGGGAGGTGTGTGAAGTCATACAATGGAGGTGTGTGAAGTCACAGAATGGAGGTGTCTGAAGTCAGAATGGAGGTGTGAAGTCATAGAATAGAGGTGGGTGAAGTCATAGAAAGGAGTTGTGGGAAGTCATAGAATAGAGGAGTGTGAAGTCATAAAATGGAGGTGAGTGAAGTCACAGATCCGAGGTCTGTGAAGTCATAGAATGGAGCTGTGTGATGTCAGAATTGAGGAGTGTGAAGTCCTAGAATGGATGTGTGTGAACTCATAGAATGGAGGTGTGTGACGTCACAATGGAAGTGTGTGAAGTCACAGAATGGAGGTGTGTGAAGTCATATATTGGAGGTGTGTGAAGTCAGAATGGAGGTGTGTGAAGTCACAGAATGGAGGTGTGTGAACTCAGAATGGAGGTGTTTGAAGTCATAGATGGAGGTGTGTGAAGTCACAGTATGGAGGTGTGTGAAATCATAGAATGGAATTTTGTGAATTCACAGAATGGAGCTGTGTGAAGTCAGAATGGAGGAGTGTGAAGTCATAGAATGGAGGTGTGTGAAGTCAGAATGGAGGTGTGTGAACTCATAGAATGGACGTGTGTGAAGTCACAATGGAGGTGTGTGAAGACATAGAATGGAGGTGTGTGAAGTCACAGAATGGATGTGTGTGAACTCATAGAATGGAGGTGTGTGACGTCACAATGGAAGTGTGTGAAGTCACAGAATGGAGGTGTGTGAAGTCATATATTGGAGGTGTGTGAAGTCAGAATGGAGGTGTGTGAAGTCACAGAATGGAGGTGTGTGAACTCAGAATGGAGGTGTTTGAAGTCATAGATGGAGGTGTGTGAAGTCACAGTATGGAGGTGTGTGAAATCATAGAATGGAATTTTGTGAATTCACAGAATGGAGCTGTGTGAAGTCAGAATGGAGGAGTGTGAAGTCATAAAATGGAGGTGTGTGAAGTCAGAATGGAGGTGTGTGAACTCATAGAATGGACGTGTGTGAAGTCAAAATGGAGGTGTGTGAAGACAGAGAATGGAGGTGTGTGAAGTCACAGAATGGAGGTGTGTGAAGTCATAGAATGGAGGTGTGTGAAGTCATAGAATGGAGGTGTGTGAAGTCATAGAATGGATGTTTCTGAAGTAAGAATGTAGGTGTGTGAAGTCATATAATGGAGGTGTGTGAAGTCAAAATGTAGGTGTGTGAACTCATAGAATGGAGGTGTGTGAAGTCACAGAATGGAGGTGTGTGAAGTCAGAATGGAGGTGTGAAGTCATAGATGGGCGTGGGTGAAGTCATGGAAAGGAGGTGTGGGAAGTCAAAGAATGGAGAAGTGTGAAGTCATATAGTGGAGGTGAGTGAAGTCACATATTCAAAGTCTGTGAAGTCATAGAATGGAGGTTTGTGAAGTCAGAATGGAGGTGTGTGAAGTCATAGAATGGGGGTGTGTGAAATCAGAGAATGGAGGTGTGTGAATTCAGAATGCAGGTGTGTAAAGTCATAGAATGGAGGTGTGTGAAGTCACAGAAATGGAGGTGTGTGAAGTCACAGAATGGAGTTGTGTGAAGTCAGAATGGAGGTGTGTGAAGTCATAGGATGGAGGTGTGTGAAATTAAAGAATGGAGGTTTGTGAAGTCATAGAATGGATTGTGTGTGAAATCACAGAAAGGAGGTGTGTGAAGTCACAGAATGGAGGTGTGTAAAGTCACAGAGTGGAGGTGTGTGAAGTCACACAATGGAGGTTTGTGAAGTCATAGAATGGAGGTGTGTGAAGTCACAGAATGCAGGTGTGTGAAGTCAGAATAGAGGTGTTCGAAGTCAAGAATGGAGGCGTGTGAAGTCAGAATGGAGCTGTGTGAAGTCATAGAATGGATGTGTGTGAAGTCAGAATGGGGGTGTGTGAACTCATAGAATGAAGGTGTTTGAAGTCACAATGGAGGTGTGTGAAGTCACAGAATGGATGTGTGTGAACTCAGAAAGGAGGTGTGTCAAGTCATAGAATGGAGGTGTGTGAAATCATAGAATGGAGGTGTGTGAAGTCACAGAATTGAGGTGTGTGAAGACAGAATGGAGGTGTGTGAAGACAGAATGGAGGTGTGTGAAGTCAGATAATGAAGGTGTGTGATTTCACAATGCAGGTGTGTGAAGTCATAGAATGGAGGTGTGTGAAGTCATAGAATGGAGGTGGTGAAGTGACAGAATGGAGGTGTGTGAAGTCATAGAATTTAGGTGTGTGAACTCACAGAATGGTGGTGTGTGAAGTCATAGAATGGAGGGGTGTGAAGTCATAGAATGGAGGTGTGTTAAGTCATAGAATGGAGGTGTGGAAGTCACAGAATGGAGGT
Organism: Megascapheus bottae; assembly: GCA_024803745.1. Classification (NCBI taxonomy): domain Eukaryota; kingdom Metazoa; phylum Chordata; class Mammalia; order Rodentia; family Geomyidae; genus Megascapheus; species Megascapheus bottae. The sequence goes on along the minus strand of JANJXV010001047.1, from coordinate 200,876 downwards.
GTGTGAAGTCACAGAATGGAGGTGTGTGAACTGAGAATTGAGGTGTGTGAAGTCACAGAATGGATGTGTGTGAAGTCATAAAATGGAGGTGTGTGAAGTCACAGAATGGAGGGGTGTGAATTCATAGAAGGGAAGTGTGTGAAGTCATAGAATGGAGGTGTGTGAAGTCACATAATGGAGGTGTGTGAAGTCACAGAATGGAGGTGTGTGAAGACACAGAATGGAAGTGGGTGAACTCACAATGGAGGTGTGTGAAGTCACAGAATGGAGGTGTTTGAAGTCATAGAAAGGAGTTGTGCGAAGTCATAGAATAGAGGAGTGTGAAGTCATAGAATGGAGGTGAGTGAAGTCACAGATCCGAGGTCTGTGAAGTCATAGAATGGAGCTGTGTGATGTCAGAATTGAGGAGTGTGAAGTCCTAGAATGGATGTGTGTGAACTCATAGAATGGAGGTGTGTGACGTCACAATGGAAGTGTGTGAAGTCACAGAATGGAGGTGTGTGAAGTCATATATTGGAGGTGTGTGAAGTCAGAATGGAGGTGTGTGAAGTCACAGAATGGAGGTGTGTGAACTCAGAATGGAGGTGTTTGAAGTCATAGATGGAGGTGTGTGAAGTCACAGTATGGAGGTGTGTGAAATCATAGAATGGAATTTTGTGAATTCACAAAATGGAGCTGTGTGAAGTCAGAATGGAGGAGTGTGAAGTCATAGAATGGAGGTGTGTGAAGTCAGAATGGAGGTGTGTGAACTCATAGAATGGACGTGTGTGAAGTCACAATGGAGGTGTGTGAAGACATAGAATGGAGGTGTGTGAAGTCACAGAATGGAGGTGTGTGAAGTCATAGAATGGAGGTGTGTGAAGTCACAGAATGGAGGTGTGTGAAGTCAGAATGGAGGTGTGAAGTCATAGAATAGAGGGGGGTGAAGTCATAGAAAGGAGTTGTGGGAAGTCATAGAATAGAGTAGTGTGAAGTCATAGAATGGAGGTGAGTGAAGTCACAGATCCGAGGTCTGTGAAGTCATAGAATGGAGCTGTGTGATGTCAGAATTGAGGAGTGTGAAGTCCTAGAATGGATGTGTGTGAACTCATAGAATGGAGGTGTGTGACGTCACAATGGAAGTGTGTGAAGTCACAGAATGGAGGTGTGTGAAGTCATATATTGGAGGTGTGTGAAGTCAGAATGGAGGTGTGTGAAGTCACAGAATGGAGGTGTGTGAACTCAGAATGGAGGTGTTTGAAGTCATAGATGGAGGTGTGTGAAGTCACAGTATGGAGGTGTGTGAAATCATAGAATGGAATTTTGTGAATTCACAGAATGGAGCTATGTGAAGTCAGAATGGAGGAGTGTGAAGTCATAGAATGGAGGTGTGTGAAGTCAGAATGGAGGTGTGTGAACTCATAAAATGGACGTGTGTGAAGTCACAATGGAGGTGTGTGAAGACAGAGAATGGAGGTGTGTGAAGTCACAGAATGGACGTGTGTGAAGTCATAGAATGGAGGTGTGTGAAGTCATAGAATGGAGGTGTGTGAAGTCATAGAATGGATGTTTCTGAAGTAAGAATGGAGGTGTGTGAAGTCAAAATGGAGGTGTGTGAACTCATAGAATGGAGGTGTGTGAAGTCACAGAATGGAGGTGTGTGAAGTCAGAATGGAGGTGTGAAGTCATAAAATGGGGGTGGGTGAAGTCATGGAAAGGAGGTGTGGGAAGTCATAGAATGGAGAAGTGTGAAGTCATAGAGTGGAGGTGAGTGAAGTCACATATTCAAAGTCTGTGAAGTCATAGAATGGAGGTTTGTGAAGTCAGAATGGAGGTGTATGAACTCATAGAATGGAGGTGTGTGAAGTCACAATGGAGGTGTGTGAAGTCATAGAATGGGGGTGTGTGAAATCAGAGAATGGAGGTGTGTGAAGTCAGAATGCAGGTGTGTAAAGTCATAGAATGGAGGTGTGTGAAGTCATAGAATGGAGGTGTGTGAAGTCATAGATTGGAAGCGTGTGAAGTCATAGAATGGAGGTGTGTGAATTCATAGATTGAAGGTGTGGGGAAGTCATAGTATGGAGGTGTGTGAAGTCACAGAATGGAGTTGTGTGAAGTCACAATGGAGGTGTGTGAAGTCATAGGATGGAGGTGTGTGAAATTAAAGAATGGAGGTTTGTGAAGTCATAGAATGGATTGTGTGTGAAATCACAGAAAGGAGGTGTGTGAAGTCACAGAATGGAGGTGTGTAAAGTCACAGAGTGGAGGTGTGTGAAGTCACACAATGGAGGTTTGTGAAGTCATAGAATGGAGGTGTGTGAAGTCACAGAATGCAGGTGTGTGAAGTCAGAATAGAGGTGTTCGAAGTCAAGAATGGAGGCGTGTGAAGTCAGAATGGAGCTGTGTGAAGTCATAGAATGGATGTGTGTGAAGTCAGAATGGAGGTGTGTGAACTCATTGAATGGAGGTGTTTGAAGTCACAATGGAGGTGTGTGAAGTCACAGAATGGATGTGTGTGAACTCAGAAAGGAGGTGTGTCAAGTCATAGAATGGAGGTGTGTGAAATCATAGAATGGAGGTGTGTGAAGTCACAGAATGGAGGTGTGTGAACTGAGAATGGAGGTGTGTGAAGTCACAGAATGTAGGTGGGTGAAGTCATACAATGGAGGTGTGTGAAGTCACAGAATGGAGGGGTGTGAATTCATAGAAGGGAGGTGTGTGAAGTCATAGAATGGAGGTGTGTGAAGTCACATAATGGAGGTGTGTGAAGTCAAAGAATGGAGGTGTGTGAAGACACAGAATGGAAGTGGGTGAACTCACTATGGAGGTGTGTGAAGTCACAGAATGGAGGTGTGTGAATTCATAGAAGGGAGGTGTGTGAAGTCATAGAATGGAGGTGTGTGAAGTCACAGAATGGAAGTGTGTAAAGTCAAAATGGAGGTGTGTGACGTCAGAGAATGGAGGTGTGTGAAGTCAATGAATGGACTTGTGTGAAGTCAAAATTGTGGTGTGTGAAGTCAAAGAATGGATGTGTGTGAAGTCACAGAATGGAGGTGAGTGAAGTCAAAATGGAGGTGCGTGAAGTCAAAGAATGGATGTGTTTGAAGTCATAGAATGGAGGTGTATGAAGTCATGGAATAGAGGTGTGTGAAGTCAAACATTGGAAGTGTGTGAAGTTACAGAATGAGGTGTGTGAAGTCATAGAATGGAGGTGTGTGAAGTCATAGAATAGAGGTGTGTGAAGTCAGAGAATGGAGGTGTGTGAAGTCAGAATGCAGGTGTGTGAAGTCATAGAATGGAGGTGTGTGAAGTCATAGATTGGAAGTGTGTGAAGTCATAAATTGGAGGTGTGTGAAGTCACAGAGGGAGGTGTGTGAAGTCACAGAATGGAGTTCTGTGAAGTCACAGTGGAGGTGTGTGAAGTCATAGAATGGAGGTGTGTGAAGTCAAAGAATGGAGGTGTGTGAAGTCATAGAATGGAGGTGTGTGAAGTCACAGCATGGAGGTGTGTGAAGTCAGAATGGAGATGTGTGAAGTCATAGAATGGAGGTGTGTGAAGTCACAATGCAGGTGTGTGATCTCATAGAATGGAGGTGGGTGAAGTCACAATGCAGGTGTGTGAAGTCATAGGATGGAGTTGTGTGAACTCAGAAAGGAGATGTGTGAAGTCACAGAATAGAGGTGTGTGAAGTCATATAATGGAGGTGTGTGAAGTCACAGAATGGAGATGTGTGAATTCATAGAATGGAGGTGTGTGAAGTCATAGAATGGAGGTGTGTGAAGTCACAGAATGGAGGTGTGTGAAGTAACAGAATGGAGGTGTGTGAAGTCACAGAATGGAAGTGGGTGAACTCACAATGGAGGTGTGTGAAGTCACAGAAAGGAGGTGTGTGAAGTCAGAAGGGAGGTGTGTGAAGTCACAGAATGGAGATGTGTGAACTCAGAATGGAGGTGTGGGAAGTCACAGAATGGAGATTTGTGAAGTCATAGAATGGAGGTGTGTGAGGTCATAGAATGGATGTTTCTGAAGTAAGAATGAAGGTGTGTGAAGTCATAGAATGGAGGTGTGTGAAGTCATAGAATGGAGGTGTGTGAAGTCACAGAATGGAGGTGTGTGAAGTCAGAATGGAGGTGTGAAGTCATAGAATAGAGGTGGGTGAAGTCATAGAAAGGAGTTGTGGGAAGTCATAGAATAGAGGAGTGTGAAGTCATAGAATGGAGGTGAGTGAAGTCACAGATCCGAGGTCTGTGAAGTCATAGAATGGAGCTGTGTGATGTCAGAATTGAGGAGTGTGAAGTCCTAGAATGGATGTGTGTGAACTCATAGAATGGATGTGTGTGACATCACAATGGAAGTGTGTGAAGTCACAGAATGGAGGTGTGTGAAGTCATATATTGGAGGTGTGTGAAGTCAGAATGGAGGTGTGTGAAGTCACAGAATGGAGGTGTGTGAACTCAGAATGGAGGTGTTTGAAGTCATAGATGGAGGTGTGTGAAGTCACAGTATGGAGGTGTGTGAAATCATAGAATGGAATTTTGTGAATTCACAGAATGGAGCTGTGTGAAGTCAGAATGGAGGAGTGTGATGTCATAGAATGGAGGTGTGTGAAGTCAGAATGGAGGTGTGTGAACTCATAGAATGGACGTGTGTGAAGTCACAATGGAGGTGTGTGAAGACAGAGAATGGAGGTGTGTGAAGTCACAGAATGGACGTGTGTGAAGTCATAGAATGGAGGTGTGTGAAGTCATAGAATGGAGGTGTGTGAAGACAAAATGGAGGTGTGTGAACTCATAGAATGGTGGTGTGTGAAGTCACAGAATGGAGGTGTGTGAAGTCAGAATGGAGGTGTGAAGTCATAGAATGGGGGTGGGTGAAGTCATGGAAAGGAGGTGTGGGAAGTCATAGAATGGAGATGTGTGAAGTCATAGAGTGGAGGTGAGTGAAGTCACATATTCAAAGTCTGTGAAGTCATAGAATGGAGGTTTGTGAAGTCAGAATGGAGGTGTATGAACACATAGAATGGAGGTGTGTGAAGTCACAATGGAGGTATGTGAAGTCATAGAATGGGGGTGTGTGAAATCAGAGAATGGAGGTGTGTGAAGTCAGAATGCAGGTGTGTAAAGTCATAGATTGGAGGTGTGTGAAGTCATAGAATGGAGGTGTGTGAAGTCATAGATTGGAAGCGTGTGAAGTCATAGAATGGAGGTGTGTGAATTCATAGATTGAAGGTGTGGGGAAGTCATAGTATGGAGGTGTGTGAAGTCACAGAAATGGAGGTGTGTGAAGTCACAGAATGGAGTTGTGTGAAGTCACAATGGAGGTGTGTGAAGTCATAGGATGGAGGTGTGTGAAATTAAAGAATGGAGGTTTGTGAAGTCATAGAATGGATTGCGTGTGAAATCACAGAAAGGAGGTGTGTGAAGTCACAGAATGGAGGTGTGTAAAGTCACAGAGTGGAGGGGTGTGAAGTCACACAATGGAGGTTTGTGAAGTCATAGAATGGAGGTGTGTGAAGTCATAGAATGCAGGTGTGTGAAGTCAGAATAGAGGTGTTCGAAGTCAAGAATGGAGGCGTGCGAAGTCAGAATGGAGCTGTGTGAAGTCATAGAATGGATGTGTGTGAAGTCAGAATGGAGGTGTGTGAACTCATAGAATGGAGGTGTTTGAAGTCACAATGGAGGTGTGTGAAGTCACAGAATGGATGTGTGTGAACTCAGAAAGGAGGTGTGTCAAGTCATAGAATGGAGGTGTGTGAAATCATAGAATGGAGGTGTGTGAAGTCACAGAATTGAGGTGTGTGAAGACAGAATGGAGGTGTGTGAAGACAGAATGGAGGTGTGTGAAGTCAGATAATGGAGGTGTGTGAAGTCACAATGCAGGTGTGTGAAGTCATAGAATGGAGGTGTGTGAAGTCATAGAATGAAAGTGGTGAAGTGACAGAATGGAGGTGTGTGAAGTCATAAAATGGAGGTGTGTGAAGTCACAGAATGGTGGTGTGTGAAGTCATAGAATGGAGGGGTGTGAAGTCATAGAATGGAGGTGTGTTAAGTCTAGAATGGAGGTGTGGAAGTCACAGAATGGAGGTGTGTGAAGTCACAGAATGGAGGTGTGTGAACTGAGAATGGAGGTGTGTGAAGTCCAGAATGGAGGTGGGTGAAGTCATACAATGGAGGTGTGTGAAGTCACAGAATGGAGGGGTGTGAATTCATAGAAGTGAGGTGTGTGAAGTCATAGAATGGAGGTGTGTGAAGTCACATAATGGAGGTGTGTGAAGTCACAGAATGGAGGTGTGTGAAGACACAGAATGGAAGTGGGTTAACTCACTATGGAGGTGTGTGAAGTCACAGAATGGAGGTGTGTGAATTCATAGAAGGGAGGTGTGTGAAGTCATAGAATGGAGGTGAGTGAAGTCACAGAATGGAAGTGTGTGAAGTCAAAATGGAGGTGTGTGAAGTCAGAGAATGGAGGTGTGTGAAGTCAATGAATGGACTTGTGTGAAGTCAAAATTGTGGTGTGTGAAGTCAAAGAATGGATGTGTGTGAAGTCACAGAATGGAGGTGAGTGAAGTCAAAATGGAGGTGTGTGAAGTCAAAGAATGGATGTGTTTGAAGTCATAGAATGGAGGTGTATGAAGTCATGGAATACAGGTGTGTGAAGTCAGAGAATGGAGGTCTGTGAAGTCAGAATGCAGGTGTGTGAAGTCATAGAATGGAGGTGTGTGAAGTCATAGATTGGAAGTGTGTGAAGTCATAAATTGGAGGTGTTTGAACTCACAGAGGGAGGTGTGTGAAGTCACAGAATGGAGTTCTGTGAAGTCACAGTGGAGGTGTGTGAAGTCATAGAATGGAGGTGTGTGAAGTCAAAGAATGATGGTGTGTGAAGTCATAGAATGGAGGTGTGTGAAGTCACAGCATGGAGGTGTTTGAAGTCAGAATGGAGATGTGTGAAGTCATAGAATGGAGGTGTGTGAAGTCACAATGCAGGTGTGTGAACTCATAGAATGGAGGTGGGTGAAGTCACAATGCAGGTGTGTGAAGTCATAGGATGGAGTTGTGTGAACTCAGAAAGGAGATGTGTGAAGTCACAGAATAGAGGTGTGTGAAGTCATATAATGGAGGTGTGTGAAGTCACAGAATGGAGATGTGTGAATTCATAGAATGGAGGTGTGTGAAGTCATAGAATGGAGGTGTGTGAAGTCACAGTATGGAGGTGTGTGAAATCATAGAATGGAATTTTGTGAATTCACAGAATGGAGCTGTGTGAAGTCAGAAGGGAGGAGTGTGATGTCATAGAATGGAGGTGTGTGAAGTCAGAATGGAGGTGTGTGAACTCATAGAATGGACGTGTGTGAAGTCACAATGGAGGTGTGTGAAGACAGAGAATGGAGGTGTGTGAAGTCACAGAATGGACGTGTGTGAAGTCATAGAATGGAGGTGTGTGAAGTCATAGAATGGAGGTGTGTGAAGACAAAATGGAGGTGTGTGAACTCATACAATGGAGGTGTGTGAAGTCACAGAATGGAGGTGTGTGAAGTCAGAATGGAGGTGTGAAGTCATAGAATGGGGGTGGGTGAAGTCATGGAAAGGAGGTGTGGGAAGTTATAGAATGGAGAAGTGTGAAGTCATAGAGTGGAGGTGAGTGAAGTCACATATTCAAAGTCTGTGAAGTCATAGAATGGAGGTTTGTGAAGTCAGAATGGAGGTGTATGAACACATAGAATGGAGGTGTGTGAAGTCACAATGGAGGTATGTGAAGTCATAGAATGGGGGTGTGTGAAATCAGAGAATGGAGGTGTGTGAAGTCAGAATGCAGGTGTGTAAAGTCATAGAATGGAGGTGTGTGAAGTCATAGAATGGAGGTGTGTGAAGTCATAGATTGGAAGCGTGTGAAGTCATAGAATGGAGGTGTGTGAATTCATAGATTGAAGGTGTGGGGAAGTCATAGTATGGAGGTGTGTGAAGTCACAGAAATGGAGGTGTGTGAAGTCACAGAATGGAGTTGTGTGAAGTCACAATGGAGGTGTGTGAAGTCATAGGATGGAGGTGTGTGAAATTAAAGAATGGAGGTTTGTGAAGTCATAGAATGGATTGCGTGTGAAATCACAGAAAGGAGGTGTGTGAAGTCACAGAATGGAGGTGTGTAAAGTCACAGAGTGGAGGGGTGTGAAGTCACACAATGGAGGTTTGTGAAGTCATAGAATGGAGGTGTGTGAAGTCACAGAATGCAGGTGTGTGAAGTCAGAATAGAGGTGTTCGAAGTCAAGAATGGAGGCGTGCGAAGTCAGAATGGAGCTGTGTGAAGTCATAGAATGGATGTGTGTGAAGTCAGAATGGAGGTGTGTGAACTCATAGAATGGAGGTGTTTGAAGTCACAATGGAGGTGTGTGAAGTCACAGAATGGATGTGTGTGAACTCAGAAAGGAGGTGTGTCAAGTCATAGAATGGAGGTGTGTGAAATCATAGAATGGAGGTGTGTGAAGTCACAGAATTGAGGTGTGTGAAGACAGAATGGAGGTGTGTGAAGACAGAATGGAGGTGTGTGAAGTCAGATAATGGAGGTGTGTGAAGTCACAATGCAGGTGTGTGAAGTCATAGAATGGAGGTGTGTGAAGTCATAGAATGAAAGTGGTGAAGTGACAGAATGGAGGTGTGTGAAGTCATAAAATGGAGGTGTGTGAAGTCACAGAATGGTGGTGTGTGAAGTCATAGAATGGAGGGGTGTGAAGTCATAGAATGGAGGTGTGTTAAGTCTAGAATGGAGGTGTGGAAGTCACAGAATGGAGGTGTGTGAAGTCACAGAATGGAGGTGTGTGAACTGAGAATGGAGGTGTGTGAAGTCGCAGAATGGAGGTGGGTGAAGTCATACAATGGAGGTGTGTGAAGTCACAGAATGGAGGGGTGTGAATTCATAGAAGTGAGGTGTGTGAAGTCATAGAATGGAGGTGTGTGAAGTCACATAATGGAGGTGTGTGAAGTCACAGAATGGAGGTGTGTGAAGACACAGAATGGAAGTGGGTTAACTCACTATGGAGGTGTGTGAAGTCACAGAATGGAGGTGTGTGAATTCATAGAAGGGAGGTGTGTGAAGTCATAGAATGGAGGTGAGTGAAGTCACAGAATGGAAGTGTGTGAAGTCAAAATGGAGGTGTGTGAAGTCAGAGAATGGAGGTGTGTGAAGTCAATGAATGGACTTGTGTGAAGTCAAAATTGTGGTGTGTGAAGTCAAAGAATGGATGTGTGTGAAGTCACAGAATGGAGGTGAGTGAAGTCAAAATGGAGGTGTGTGAAGTCAAAGAATGGATGTGTTTGAAGTCATAGAATGGAGGTGTATGAAGTCATGGAATACAGGTGTGTGAAGTCAGAGAATGGAGGTCTGTGAAGTCAGAATGCAGGTGTGTGAAGTCATAGAATGGAGGTGTGTGAAGTCATAGATTGGAAGTGTGTGAAGTCATAAATTGGAGGTGTGTGAACTCACAGAGGGAGGTGTGTGAAGTCACAGAATGGAGTTCTGTGAAGTCACAGTGGAGGTGTGTGAAGTCACAGAATGGAGGTGTGTGAAGTCAAAGAATGATGGTGTGTGAAGTCATAGAATGGAGGTGTGTGAAGTCACAGCATGGAGGTGTTTGAAGTCAGAATGGAGATGTGTGAAGTCATAGAATGGAGGTGTGTGAAGTCACAATGCAGGTGTGTGAACTCATAGAATGGAGGTGGGTGAAGTCACAATGCAGGTGTGTGAAGTCATAGGATGGAGTTGTGTGAACTCAGAAAGGAGATGTGTGAAGTCACAGAATAGAGGTGTGTGAAGTCATATAATGGAGGTGTGTGAAGTCACAGAATGGAGATGTGTGAATTCATAGAATGGAGGTGTGTGAAGTCATAGAATGGAGGTGTGTGAAGTCACAGAATGGAGGTGTGTGAAGTAACAGAATGGAGGTGTGTGAAGTCACAGAATGGAAGTGGGTGAACTCACAATGGAGGTGTGTGAAGTCACAGAAAGGAGGTGTGTGAAGTCAGAAGGGAGGTGTGTGAAGTCACAGAATGGAGATGTGTGAACTCAGAATGGAGGTGTGGGAAGTCACAGAATGGAGATTTGTGAAGTCATAGAATGGAGGTGTGTGAGGTCATAAAATGGATGTTTCTGAAGTAAGAATGAAGGTGTGTGAAGTCATAGAATGGAGGTGTGTGAAGTCATAGAATGGAGGTGTGTGAAGTCACAGAATGGAGGTGTGTGAAGTCAGAATGGAGGTGTGAAGTCATAGAATAGAGGTGGGTGAAGTCATAGAAAGGAGTTGTGGGAAGTCATAGAATAGAGGAGTGTGAAGTCATAGAATGGAGGTGAGTGAAATCACAGATCCGAGGTCTGTGAAGTCATAGAATGGAGCTGTGTGATGTCAGAATTGAGGAGTGTGAAGTCCTAGAATGGATGTGTGTGAACTCATAGAATGGAGGTGTGTGACGTCACAATGGAAGTGTGTGAAGTCACAGAATGCAGGTGTGTGAAGTCATATATTGGAGGTGTGTGAAGTCAGAATGGAGGTGTGTGAAGTCACAGAATGGAGGTGTGTGAACTCAGAATGGAGGTGTTTGAAGTCATAGATGGAGGTGTGTGAAGTCACAGTATGGAGGTGTGTGAAATCATAGAATCGAATTTTGTGAATTCAAAGAATGGAGCTGTGTGAAGTCAGAATGGAGGAGTGTGAAGTCATAGAATGGAGGTGTGTGAAGTCAGAATGGAGGTGTGTGAACTCATAGAATGGACGTGTGTGAAGTCACAATGGAGGTGTGTGAAGACAGAGAATGGAGGTGTGTGAAGTCACAGAATGGAGGTGTGTGAAGTCATAGAATGGAGGTGTGTGAAGTCATAGAATGGAGGTGTGTGAAGTCATAGAATGGATGTTTCTGAAGTAAGAATGAAGGTGTGTGAAGTCATAGAATGGAGGTGTGTGAAGTCAAAATGGAGGTATGTGAACTCATAGAATGGAGGTGTGTGAAGTCACAGAATGGAGGTGTGTGAAGTCAGAATGGAGGTGTGAAGTCATAGAATGGGGGTGGGTGAAGTCATGGAAAGGAGGTGTGGGAAGTCATAGAATGGAGATGTGTGAAGTCATAGAGTGGAGGTGAGTGAAGTCACATATTCAAAGTCTGTGAAGTCATAGAATGGAGGTTTGTGAAGTCAGAATGGAGGTGTATGAACTCATAGAATGGAGGTGTGTGAAGTCACAATGGAGGTGTGTGAAGTCATAGAATGGGGGTGTGTGAAATCAGAGAATGGAGGTGTGTGAAGTCAGAATGCAGGTGTGTAAAGTCATAGAATGGAGGTGTGTGAAGTCATAGAATGGAGGTGTGTGAAGTCATAGATTGGAAGCGTGTGAAGTCATAGAATGGAGGTGTGTGAAGTCATAGATTGAAGGTGTGGGGAAGTCATAGTATGGAGGTTTCTGAAGTCACAGAAATGGAGGTGTGTGAAGTCACAGAATGGAGTTGTGTGAAGTCACAATGGAGGTGTGTGAAGTCATAGGATGGAGGTGTGTGAAATCAAAGAATGGATGTTTGTGAAGTCATAGAATTGATTGTGTGTGAAATCACAGAAAGGAGGTGTGTGAAGTCATAGAATGGTGGTGTGTAAGTCACAGAGTGGAGGTTTGTGAAGTCATAGAATGGAGGTGTGTGAAGTCATAGATTGGAAGCGTGTGAAGTCATAGAATGGAGGTGTGTGAAGTCATAGATTGAAGGTGTGGGGAAGTCATAGTATGGAGGTGTGTGAAGTCACAGAAAAGGAGGTGTGTGAAGTCACAGAATGGAGTTGTGTGAAGTCACAATGGAGGTGTGTGAAGTCATAGGATGGAGGTGTGTGAAATCAAAGAATGGAGGTTTGTGAAGTCATAGAATGGATTGTGTGTGAAATCACAGAAAGGAGGTGTGTGAAGTCACAGAATGGTGGTGTGTAAGTCACAGAGTGGAGGTTTGTGAAGTCATAGAATGGAGGTGTGTGAAGTCACAGAATGCAGGTGTGTGAAGTCAGAATAGAGGTGTGCGAAGTCAAGAATGGAGGTGTGTAAAGTCAGAATGGAGCTGTGTGAAGTCATAGAATGGATGTGTGTGAAGTTAGAATGGAGGTGTTTTTGAACTCATAGAATGGAGGTGTATGAAGTCACAATGGAGTTGTGTGAAGTCACAGAATGGATGTGTGTGAACTCAGAAAGGAGGTGTGTCAAGTCATAGAATGGAGGTCTGTGAAGTCATAGAATGGAGGTGTGTGAAATCATAGAATGGAGGTGTGTGAAGTCACAGAATTGTGGTGTGTGAAGACAGAATGGAGGTGTGTGAAGACAGAATGGAGGTGTGTGAAGTCAGAAAATGGAGGTGTGTGAAGTCACAATGCAGGTGTGTGAAGTCATAGAATGGAGGTGTGTGAAGTCATATAATGAAGGTGGTGAAGTGACAGAATGGAGGTGTGTGAAGTCATAGAATGGAGGTGTGTGAAGTCACAGAATGGTGGTGTGTGAAGTCATAGAATGGAGGAGTGTGAAGTCATAGAATGGAGGTGTGTTAAGTCATAGAATGGAGGTGTGGAAGTCACAGAATGGAGGTGTGTGAAGTCACAGAATGGAGGTGTGTGAACTGAGAATGGAGGTGTGTGAAGTCACAGAATGGAGGTGGGTGAAGTCATACAATGGAGGTGTGTGAAGTCACAGATTGGAGGGGTGTGAATTCATAGAAGGGAGGTGTGTGAAGTCATAGAATTGAGGTGTGTGAAGTCACATAATGGAGGTGTGTGAAGTCAAAGAATGGAGGTGTGTGAAGACACAGAATGGAAGTGGGTGAACTCACAATGGAGGTGTGTGAAGTCACAGAATGGAGGTGTGTGAATTCATAGAAGTGAGGTGTGTGAAGTCATAGAACGGAGGTGTGTGAAGTCACAGAATGGAAGTGTGTGAAGTCAAAATGGAGGTGTGTGTAGTCAGAGAATGGAGGTGTGTGAAGTCAATGAATGGACTTGTGTGAAGTCCAAATTGTGGTGTGTGAAGTCACAGAATGGAGGTGTGTGAAGTCACAGAATGGAGGTGTGTGAACTGAGAATGGAGGTGTGTGAAGTCACAGAATGGAGGTGTGTGAAGTCATACAATGGAGGTGTGTGAAGTCACAGAATGGAGGGGTGTGAATTCAGAGATAGGAGGTGTGTGAAGTCATAGAATGGAGGGGTGTAAAGTCACATAATGGAGGTGTGTGCAGTCACAGAATGGAGGTGTGTGAAGACACAGAATGGAAGTGGGTGAACTCACAATGGAGGTGTGTGAAGTCACAGAATGGAGGTGTGTGAATTCATAGAATGGAAGTGTGTGAAGTCAAAATGGAGGTGTGTGAAGTCAGAGAATGGAGGTGTGTGAAGTCAATGAATGGACTTGTGTGAAGTCAAAATTGTGGTGTGTGAAGTCAAAGAATGGATGTGTGTGGAGTCACAGAATGGAGGTGTGTGAAGTCAAAATGGAGGTGTGTGAAGTCAAAGAATGGATGTGTTTGAAGTCATAGAATGGAGGTGTATGAAGTCATGGAATGGAGGTGTGTGAAGTGAAACATTGGAAGTGTGTGAAGTTACAGAATGGAGGTGTGTGAAGTCATAGAATGGAGGTGTGTGAAGTCAGAGAATGGAGGTGTGTGAAGTCAGAGAATGGAGGTGTGTGAAGTCAGAATGCAGGTGTGTGAAGTCATAGAATGGAGGTGTGTGAAGTCATAGATTGGAAGTGTGTGAAGTCATAAATTGGAGGTGTGTGAAGTCACAGAGGGAGGTGTGTGAAGTCAAAGAATGGAGTTCTGTGAAGTCACAGTGGAGGTGTGTGAAGTCATAGAATGGAGGTGTGTGAAGTCACAGCATGGAGGTGTGTGAAGTCAGAATGGAGATGTGTGAAGACATAGAATGGAGGTGTGTGAAGTCACAATGCAGGTGTGTGAACTCATAGAATGGAGGTGGGTGAAGTCACAATGCAGGTGTGTGAAGTCATAGAATGGAGTTGTGTGAACTCAGAAAGGAGGTGTGTGAAGTCACAGAATAGAGGTGTGTGAAGTCATACAATGCAGGTGTGTGAAGTCACAGAATGGAGTTGTGTGAATTCATAGAATGGAGGTGTGTGAAGTCACAGAATGGAAGTGGGTGAACTCACAATAGAGGTGTGTGAAGTCACAGAAGGGAGGTGTGTGAATTCAGAAGGGAGGTGTGTGAAGTCACAGAATGGAGATGTGTGAACTCAGAATGGAGGTGTGGGAAGTCACAGAATGGAGATTTGTGAAGTCATAGAATGGAGGTGTGTGAGGTCATAGAATGGATGTTTCTAAAGTAAGAATGAAGGTGTGTGAAGTCATAGAATGGAGGTGTGTGAAGTCATAGAATGGAGGTGTGTGAAGTCACAGAATGGAGGTGTGTGAAGTCAGAATGGAGGTGTGAAGTCATAGAATAGAGGTGGGTGAAGTCATAGAAAGGAGTTGTGGGAAGTCATAGAATAGAGGAGTGTGAAGTCATAGAATGGAGGTGAGTGAAGTCACAGATCCGAGGTCTGTGAAGTCATAGAATGGAGCTGTGTGATGTCAGAATTCAGGAGTGTGAAGTCCTAGAATGGATGTGTGTGAACTCATAGAATGGAGGTGTGTGACGTCACAATGGAAGTGTGTGAAGTCACAGAATGGAGGTGTGTGAAGTCATATATTGGAGGTGTGTGAAGTCAGAATGGAGGTGTGTGAAGTCACAGAATGGAGGTGTGTGAACTCAGAATGGAGGTGTTTGAAGTCATAGATAGAGGTGTGTGAAGTCACAGTATGGAGGTGTGTGAAATTATAGAATGGAATTTTGTGAATTCACAGAATGGAGCTCTGTGAAGTCAGAATGGAGGAGTGTGAAGTCATAGAATGGAGCTGTGTGAGGTCAGAATGGAGGTGGGTGAACTCAGAATGGACGTGTGTGAAGTCACAATGGAGGTGTGTGAAGACAGAGAATGGAGGTGTGTGAAGTCACAGAATGGAGGTGTGAAGTCACAGAATGGAGGTGTGTGAAGTCATAGGATGGAGGTGTGTGAAATCATAGAATGGATGTTTCTGAAGTAAGAATGAAGGTGTGTGAAGTCATAGAATGGAGGTGTGTGAAGTCAAAATGGAGGTGTGTGAACTCATAGAATGGAGGTGTGTGAAGTCACAGAATGGAGGTGTGTGAAGTCAGAATGGAGGAGTGAAGTCATAGAATGGAGGTGGGTGAAGTCATGGAAAGGAGGTGTGGGAAGTCATAGAATGGAGTAGTGTGAAGTCATAGAGTGGAGGTGAGTGAAGTCACATATTCAAAGTCTGTGAAGTCATAGAATGGAGGTTTGTGAAGTCAGAATGGAGGTGTATGAACTCATAGAATGGAGGTGTGTGAAGTTACAATGGAGGTGTGTGAAGTCATAGAATGGGGGTGTGTGAAATCAGAGAATGGAGGTGTGTGAAGTCAGAATGCAGGTGTGTGAAGTCATAGAATGGAGGTGTGTGAAGTCATAGAATATAGGTGTGTGAAGTCATAGTTTGGAAGCGTGTGACGTCATAGAATGGAGGTGTGTGAAGTCATAGATTGAAGGTGTGGGGAAGTCATAGTATTGAGTTGTGTGAAGTCACAGAATGGAGGTGTGTGAAGTCACAGAATGGAGCTGTGTGAAGTCACAATGGAGGTGTGTGAAGTCATAGGATGGAGGTGTGTGAAAACAAAGAATGGAGGTTTGTGAAGTCATAGAATGGATTGTGTGTGAAATCAGACAATGGAGGTGTGTGAAGTCACAGAATGGAGGTGTGTAAAGTCACAGAGTGGAGGTGTGTGAAGTCACAGAATGGAGGTTTGTGAAGTCATGGAATGCAGGTGTGTGAAGTCAGAATAGAGGTGTGCGAAGTCATAGAATGGAGGTGTGTGAAGTCAGAATGGAGCTGTGTGAAGTCATAGAATGGAAGTGTGTGAAGTCAGAATGGAGGTGTGTGAACTCATAGAATGGAGGTGTATGAAGTCAAAATGGAGGTGTGTGAAGTCACAGAATGGATGTGTGTGAACTCATAAAGGAGGTGTGTGAAGTCATAGAATGGAGGTCTGTGAAGTCATAGAATGGAGGTGTGTGAAGTCATAGATGGAAGGTGTGGGGAAGTCATAGTATGGAGGTGTGTGAAGTCACAGAAATGGAGGTGTGTGAAGTCACAGAATGGAGTTGTGTGAAGTCACAGAATGGAGGTGTGTGAAGTCACAGTATGGAGGTGTGTGAAATCAAAGAATGGAGGTTTGTGAAGTCATAGAATGGATTGTGTGTGAAATCACAGAAAGGAGGTGTGTGAAGTCACAGAATGGTGGTGTGTAAGTCACAGAGTGGAGGTTTGTGAAGTCATAGAACGGAGGTGTGTGAAGTCACAGAATGCAGGTGTGTGAAGTCAGAATAGAGGTGTGCGAAGTCAAGAATGGAGGTGTGTAAAGTCAGAATGGAGCTGTGTGAAGTCATAGAATGGATGTGTGTGAAGTCAGAATGGAGGTGTGTGAACTCATAGAATGGAGGTGTATGAAGTCACAATGGAGTTGTGTGAAGTCACAGAATGGATGTGTGTGAACTCAGAAAGGAGGTGTGTCAAGTCATAGAATGGAGGTCTGTGAAGTCATAGAATGGAGGTGTGTGAAATCATAGAATGGAGGTGTGTGAAGTCACAGAATTGTGGTGTGTGAAGACAGAATGGAGGTGTGTGAAGACAGAATGGAGGTGTGTGAAGTCAGATAATGGAGGTGTGTGAAGTCACAATGCAGGTGTGTGAAATCATAGAATGGAGGTGTGTGAAGTCATAGAATGGAGGTGGTGAAGTGACAGAATGGAGGTGTGTGAAGTCATAGAATGGAGGTGTGTGAAGTCACAGAATGGTGGTGTGTGAAGTCATAGAATGGAGGAGTGTGAAGTCATAGAATGGAGGTGTGTTAAGTCATAGAATGGACGTGTGGAAGTCACAGAATGGAGGTGTGTGAAGTCACAGAATGGAGGTGTGTGAACTGAGAATGGAGGTGTGTGAAGTCACAGAATGGAGGTGGGTGAAGTCATACAATGGAGGTGGGTGAAGTCACAGATTGGAGGGGTGTGAATTCATAGAAGGGAGGTGTGTGAAGTCATAGAATGGAGGTGTGTGAAGTCACATAATGGAGGTGTATGAAGTCACAGAATGGAGGTGTGTGAAGACACAGAATGGAAGTGGGTGAACTCACAATGGAGGTGTGTGAAGTCACAGAATGGAGGTGTGTGAATTCATAGAAGGGAGGTGTGTGAAGTCATAGAATGGAGGTGTGTGAAGTCACAGAATTGAAATGTGTGAAGTCAAAATGGAGGTGTGTGAAGTCAGAGAATGGAGGTATGTGAAGTCAATTAATGTACTTGTGTGAAGTCAAAATTGTGGTGTGTGAAGTCAAGGAATGGAGGTGTGTGAACTCACAGAATGGAGGTGTGTGAACTGAGAATGGAGGTGTGTGAAGCCACAGAATGGAGGTGTGTGAAGTCATACAATGGAGGTGTGTGAAGTCACAGAATGGACGGGTGTGAATTCAGAGAAGGGAGGTGTGTGAAGTCATAGAATGGAGGGGTGTGAAGTCACATAATGGAGGTGTGTGCAGTCACAGAATGGAGGTGTGTGAAGACACAGAATGGAAGTGGGTGAACTCACAATGGAGGTGTGTGAAGTCACAGAATGGAGGTGTGTGAATTCATAGAAGGGAGGTGTGTGAAGTCATAGAATGGAGGTGTGTGAAGTCACAGAATGGAAGTGTGTGAAGTCAAAATGGAGGTGTGTGAAGTCAGAGAATGGAGGTGTGTGAAGTCAATGTATGGACTTGTGTGAAGTCAAAATTGTGGTGTGTGAAGTCAAAGAATGGATGTGTGTGGAGTCACAGAATGGAGGTGTGTGAAGTCAAAATGGAGGTGTGTGAAGTCAAAGTATGGATGTGTTTGAAGTCATAGAATGGAGGTGCATGAAGTCATGGAATGGAGGTGTGTGAAGTCAAACATTGGAAGTGTGTGAAGTTACAGAATGGAGGTGTGTGAAGTCATAGAATGGAGGTGTGTGAAGTCATAGAATGGAGGTGTGTGCAGTCAGAGAATGGAAGTGTGTGAAGTCAGAATGCAGGTGTGTGTGTGAAGTCATAGAATGGAGGTGTGTGAAGTCATAGATTGGAAGTGTGTGAAGTCATAAATTGGAGGTGTGTGAAGTCACAGAGGGAGGTGTGTGAAGTCACAGAATGGAGTTCTGTGAAGCCACAGTGGAGGTGTGTGAAGTCATAGAATGGAGGTGTGTGAAGTCACAGCATGGAGGTGTGTGAAGTCAGAATGGAGATGTGTGAAGTCATAGAATGGAGGTGTGTGAAGTCACAATGCAGGTGTGTGAACTCATAGAATGGAGGTGGGTGAAGTCACAATGCAGGTGTGTGAAGTCATAGAATGGAGTTGTGTGAACTCAGAAAGGAGGTGTTTGAAGTCACAGAATAGAGGTGTGTGAAGTCATACAATGCAGGTGTGTGAAGTCACAGAATGGAGTTGTGTGAATTCATAGAATGGAGGTGTGTGAAGTCATAGAATGGAGGTGTGTGAAGTCATAGAATGGAGGGGTGTGAAGTAACAGAATGGAGGTGTGTGAAGTCACAGAATGGAAGTGGGTGAACTCACAGTGGAGGTGTGTGAAGTCACAGAAGGGAGGTGTGTGAATTCAGAAGGGAGGTGTGTGAAGTCACAGAATGGAGATGTGTGAACTCAGAATGGAGGTGTGGGAAGTCACAGAATGGAGGTGTGTGAAGTCAGAATGGAGATGTGAAGTCATAGAATAGAGGTGGGTGAAGTCATAGAAAGGAGTTGTGGGAAGTCATAGAATAGAGGAGTGTGAAGTCATAGAATGGAGGTGAGTGAAGTCACAGATCCGAGGTCTGTGAAGTCATAGAATGGAGCTGTGTGATGTCAGAATGGAGGAGTGTGAAGTCCTAGAATGGATGTGTGTGAACTCATAGAATGGAGGTGTGTGACGTCACAATGGAAGTGTGTGAAGTCACAGAATGGAGGTGTGTGAAGTCATATATTGGAGGTGTGTGAAGTCAGAATGGAGGTGTGTGAAGTCACTGAATGGAGGTATGTGAACTCAGAATGGAGGTGTTTGAAGTCATAGATGGAGGTGTGTGAAGTCACAGTATGGAGGTGTGTGAAATCATAGAATGGAATTTTGTGAATTCACAGAATGGAGCTGTGTGAAGTCAGAATGGAGGAGTGTGAAGTCATAGAATGGAGGTGTGTGAAGTCAGAATGGAGGTGTGTGAACTCATAGAATGGACGTGTGTGAAGTCACAATGGAGGTGTGTGAAGACAGAGAATGGAGGTGTGTGAAGTCACAGAATGGAGGTGTGTGAAGTCATAGAATGGAGGTGTGTGAAGTCATAGAATGGAGGTGTGTGAAGTCATAGAATGGATGTTTCTGAAGTAAGAATGAAGGTGTTTGAAGTCATAGAATGGAGGTGTGTGAAGTCAAAATGGAGGTGTGTGAACTCATAGAATGGAGGTGTGTGAAGTCACAGAATGGAGGTGTGTGAAGTCAGAATGGAGGTGTGAAGTCATAGAATGGGGGTGGGTGAAGTCATGGAAAGGAGGTGTGGGAAGTCATAGAATGGAGAAGTGTGAAGTCATAGAGTGGAGGTGAGTGAAGTCACATATTCAAAGTCTGTGAAGTCATAGAATGGAGGTTTGTGAAGTCAGAATGGAGGTGTATGAACTCATAGAAAGTTGGTGTGTGAAGTCACAATGGAGGCGTGTGAAGTCATAGAATGGGGGTGTGTGAAATCAGAGAATGGAGGTGTGTGAAGTCAGAATGCAGGTGTGTAAAGTCATAGAATGGAGGTGTGTGAAGTCATAGAATGGAGGTGTGTGAAGTCATAGATTGGAAGCGTGTGAAGTCATAGAATGGAGGTGCGTGAAGTCAAAGATTGAAGGTGTGGGGAAGTCATAGTATGGAGGTGTGTGAAGTCACAGAAATGGAGGTGTGTGAAGTCACAGAATGGAGTTGTGTGAAGTCACAATGGAGGTGTGTGAAGTCATAGGATGGAGGTGTGTGAAATCAAAGAATGGAGGTTTGTGAAGTCATAGAATGGATTGTGTGTGAAATCACAGAAAGGAGGTGTGTGAAGTCACAGAATGGTGGTGTGTAAGTCACAGAGTGGAGGTTTGTGAAGTCATAGAATGCAGGTGTGTGAAGTCACAGAATGCAGGTGTGTGAAGTCAGAATAGAGGTGTGCGAAGTCAAGAATGGAGGTGTGTGAAGTCAGAATGGAGCTGTGTGAAGTCATAGAATGGATGTGTGTGAAGTCAGAATGGAGGTGTGTGAACTCATAGAATGGAGGTGTATGAAGTCACAATGGAGGTGTGTGAAGTCACAGAATGGATGTGTGTGAACTCAGAAAGGAGGTGTGTGAAGTCATAGAATGGAGGTCTGTGAAGTCATAGAATGGAGGTGTGTGAAATCATAGAATGGAGGTGTGTAAAGTCACAGAATTGAGGTGTGTGAAGACAGAATGGAGGTGCGTGAAGACAGAATGGAGGTGTGTGAAGTCAGATAATGGAGGTGTGTGAAGTCATAGAATGGAGGTGGTGAAGTGACAGAATGGAGCTGTGTGAAGTCATAGAATGGAGGTGTGTGAAGTCACAGAATGGTGGTGTGTGAAGTCATAGAATGGAGGGGTGTGAAGTCATAGAATGGAGGTGTGTTAAGTCATAGAATGGAGGTGTGGAAGTCACAGAATGGAGGTGTGTGAAGTCACAGAATGGAGGTGTGTGAACTGAGAAAGGAGGTGTGTGAAGTCACAGAATGGAGGTGGGTAAAGTCATACAATGGAGGTGTGTGAAGTCACAGAATGGAGGGGTGTGAATTCACAGAAGGGAGGTGTGTGAAATCATTGAATGGAGGTGTGTGAAGTCACATAATGGAGGTGTGTGAAGTCACAGAATGGAGGTGTGTGAAGACACAGAATGGAAGTGGGTCAACTCACAATGGAGGTGTGTGAAGTCACAGAATGGAGGTGTGTGAATTCATAGAAGGGAGGTGTGTGAAGTCATAGAACGGAGGTGTGTGAAGTCACAGAATGGAAGTGTGTGAAGTCAAAATGGAGGCGTGTGAAGTCAGAGAATGGAGGTGTGTGAAGTCAATGAATGGACTTGTGTGAAGTCAAAATTGTGGTGTGTGAAGTCACAGAATGGAGGTGTGTGAAGTCACAGAATGGAGGTGTGTGAACTGAGAATGGAGGTGTGTGAAGTCACAGAATGGAGGTGTGTGAAGTCATACAATGGAGGTGTGTGAAGTCACAGAATGGAGGGGTGTGAATTCATAGAAGGGAGGTGTGTGAAGTCATAGAATGGAGGGGTGTGAAGTCACATAATGGAGGTGTGTGAAGTCACAGAATGGAGGTGTGTGAAGACACAGAATGGAAGTGGGTGAACTCACAATGGAGGTGTGTGAAGTCACAGAATGGAGGTGTGTGAATTCATAGAAGGGACGTGTGTGAAGTCATAGAATGGAGGAGTGTGAAGTCACAGAATGGAAGTGTGTGAAGTCAAAATGGAGGTGTGTGAAGTCAGAGAATGGAGGTGTGTGAAGTCAATGAATGGACTTGTGTGAAGTCAAAATTGTGGTGTGTGAAGTCAAAGAATGGATGTGTGTGGAGTCACAGAATGGAGGTGTGTGAAGTCAAAATGGAGGTGTGTGAAGTCAAAGAATGGATGTGTTTGAAGTCATAGAATGGAGGTGTATGAAGTCATGGAATGGAGGTGTGTGAAGTCAAACATTGGAAGTGTGTGAAGTTACAGAATGGAGGTGTGTGAAGTCATAGAATGGAGGTGTGTGAAGTCATAGAATGGAGGTGTGTGAAGTCAGAGAATGGAGGTGTGTGAAGTCAGAATGCAGGTGTGTGAAGTCATAGAATGGAGGTGTGTGAAGTCATAGATTGGAAGTGTGTGAAGTCATAAATTGGAGGTGTGTGAAGTCACAGAGGGAGGTGTGTGAAGTCACAGAATGGAGTTCTGTGAAGTCACAGTGGAGGTGTGTGAAGTCATAGAATGGAGGTGTGGGAAGTCAAAGAATGGATGTGTTTGAAGTCATAGAATGGAGGTGTATGAAGTCATGGAATGGAGGTGTGTGAAGTCAAACTTTGGAAGTGTGTGAAGTTACAGAATGGAGGTGTGTGAAGTCATAGAATGGAGGTGTGTGAAGTCAGAGAATGGAGGTGTGTGAAGTCAGAGAATGGAGGTGTGTGAAGTCAGAATGCAGGTGTGTGAAGTCATAGAATGGAAGTGTGTGAAGTCATAGATTGGAAGTGTGTTAAGTAATAAAGTGGAGGTGTGTGAAGTCACAGAATGCAGGTGTGTGAAGTCAGAATAGAGGTGTGCGAAGTCAAGAATGGAGGTGTGTGAAGTCAGAATGGAGCTGTGTGAAGTCATAGAATGGATGTGTGTGAAGTCAGAATGGAGGTGTGTGAACTCATAGAATGGAGGTGTATGAAGTCACAATGGAGGTGTGTGAAGTCACAGAATGGATGTGTGTGAACTCAGAAAGGAGGTGTGTGAAGTCATAGAATGGAGGTCTGTGAAGTCATAGAATGGAGGTGTGTGAAATCATAGAATGGAGGTGTGTAAAGTCACAGAATTGAGGTGTGTGAAGACAGAATGGAGGTGTGTGAAGACAGAATGGAGGTGTGTGAAGTCAGATAATGGAGGTGTGTGAAGTCATAGAATGGAGGTGGTGAAGTGACAGAATGGAGCTGTGTGAAGTCATAGAATGGAGGTGTGTGAAGTCACAGAATGGTGGTGTGTGAAGTCATAGAATGGAGGGGTGTGAAGTCATAGAATGGAGGTGTGTTAAGTCATAGAATGGAGGTGTGGAAGTCACAGAATGGAGGTGTGTGAAGTCACAGAATGGAGGTGTGTGAACTGAGAAAGGAGGTGTGTGAAGTCACAGAATGGAGGTGGGTAAAGTCATACAATGGAGGTGTGTGAAGTCACAGAATGGAGGGGTGTGAATTCACAGAAGGGAGGTGTGTGAAATCATTGAATGGAGGTGTGTGAAGTCACATAATTGAGGTGTGTGAAGTCACAGAATGGAGGTGTGTGAAGACACAGAATGGAAGTGGGTCAACTCACAATGGAGGTGTGTGAAGTCGCAGAATGGAGGTGTGTGAATTCATAGAAGGGAGGTGTGTGAAGTCATAGAACGGAGGTGTGTGAAGTCACAGAATGGAAGTGTGTGAAGTCAAAATGGAGGTGTGTGAAGTCAGAGAATGGAGGTGTGTGAAGTCAATGAATGGACTTGTGTGAAGTCAAAATTGTGGTGTGTGAAGTCACAGAATGGAGGTGTGTGAAGTCACAGAATGGAGGTGTGTGAACTGAGAATGGAGGTGTGTGAAGTCACAGAATGGAGGTGTGTGAAGTCATACAATGGAGGTGTGTGAAGTCACAGAATGGAGGGGTGTGAATTCATAGAAGGGAGGTGTGTGAAGTCATAGAATGGAGGGGTGTGAAGTCACATAATGGAGGTGTGTGAAGTCACAGAATGGAGGTGTGTGAAGACACAGAATGGAAGTGGGTGAACTCACAATGGAGGTGTGTGAAGTCACAGAATGGAGGTGTGTGAATTCATAGAAGGGACGTGTGTGAAGTCATAGAATGGAGGAGTGTGAAGTCACAGAATGGAAGTGTGTGAAGTCAAAATGGAGGTGTGTGAAGTCAGAGAATGGAGGTGTGTGAAGTCAATGAATGGACTTGTGTGAAGTCAAAATTGTGGTGTGTGAAGTCAAAGAATGGATGTGTGTGGAGTCACAGAATGGAGGTGTGTGAAGTCAAAATGGAGGTGTGTGAAGTCAAAGAATGGATGTGTTTGAAGTCAAAGAATGGAGGTGTATGAAGTCATGGAATGGAGGTGTGTGAAGTCAAACATTGGAAGTGTGTGAAGTTACAGAATGGAGGTGTGTGAAGTCATAGAATGGAGGTGTGTGAAGTCATAGAATGGAGGTGTGTGAAGTCAGAGAATGGAGGTGTGTGAAGTCAGAATGCAGGTGTGTGAAGTCATAGAATGGAGGTGTGTGAAGTCATAGATTGGAAGTGTGTGAAGTCATAAATTGGAGGTGTGTGAAGTCACAGAGGGAGGTGTGTGAAGTCACAGAATGGAGTTCTGTGAAGTCACAGTGGAGGTGTGTGAAGTCATAGAATGGAGGTGTGGGAAGTCAAAGAATGGATGTGTTTGAAGTCATAGAATGGAGGTGTATGAAGTCATGGAATGGAGGTGTGTGAAGTCAAACTTTGGAAGTGTGTGAAGTTACAGAATGGAGGTGTGTGAAGTCATAGAATGGAGGTGTGTGAAGTCAGAGAATGGAGGTGTGTGAAGTCAGAGAATGGAGGTGTGTGAAGTCAGAATGCAGGTGTGTGAAGTCATAGAATGGAAGTGTGTGAAGTCATAGATTGGAAGTGTGTTAAGTAATAAATTGGAGGTGTGTGAAGTCACAGAGGGAGGTGTGTGAAGTCACAGAATGGAGTTCTGTGAAGTCACAGTGGAGGTGTGTGAAGTCATAGAATGGAGGTGTGTGAAGTCACAGCATGGAGGTGTGTGAAGTCAGAATGGAGATGTGTGAAGTCATAGAATGGAGGTGGGTGAAGTCACAATGCAGGTGTGTGAACTCATAGAATGGAGGTGCGTGAAGTCACAATGCAGGTGTGTGAAGTCATAGAATGGAGTTGTGTGAACTCAGAAAGGAGGTGTGTGAAGTCACAGAATGGAGGTGTGTGAATTCATAGAATGGAGGTGTGTGAATTCATAGAATGGAGGTGTGTGAAGTCACAGAATGGAGGGGTGTGAAGTAACAGAATGGAGGTGTGTGAAGTCACAGAATGGAAGTGGGTGAACTCACAATAGAGGTGTGTGAAGTCACAGAAGGGAGGTGTATGAATTCAGAAGGGAGGTGTGTGAAGTCACAGAATGGAGATGTGTGAACTCAGAATGGAGGTGTGGGAAGTCACAGAATGGAGATTTGTGAAGTCATAGAATGGAGGTGTGTGAGGTCATAGAATGGATGTTTCTGAAGTAAGAATGAAGGTGTGTGAAGTCATAGAATGGAGGTGTGTGAAGTCATAGAATGGAGGTGTGTGAAGTCACAGAATGGAGGTGTGTGAAGTCAGAATGGAGGTGTGAAGTCATAGAATAGAGGTGGGTGAAGTCATAGAAAGGAGTTGTGGGAAGTCATAGAATAGAGGAGTGTGAAGTCATAGAATGGAGGTGAGTGAAGTCACAGATCCGAGGTCTGTGAAGTCCTAGAATGGAGCTGTGTGATGTCAGAATTGAGGAGTGTGAAGTCCTAGAATGGATGTGTGTGAACTCATAGAATGGAGGTGTGTGACGTCACAATGGAAGTGTGTGAAGTCACAGAATTGAGGTGTGTGAAGTCATATATTGGAGGTGTGTGAAGTCAGAATGGAGGTGTGTGAAGTCACAGAATGGAGGTGTGTGAACTCAGAATGGAGGTGTTTGAAGTCATAGATGGAGGTGTGTGAAGTCACAGTATGGAGGTGTGTGAAATTATAGAATGGAATTTTGTGAATTCACAGAATGGAGCTGTGTGAAGTCAGAATGGAGGAGTGTGAAGTCATAGAATGGAGCTGTGTGAAGTCAGAATGGAGGTGGGTGAACTCATAGAATGGACGTGTGTGAAGTCACAATGGAGGTGTGTGAAGACAGAGAATGGAGGTGTGTGAAGTCACAGAATGGAGGTGTGAAGTCATAGAATGGAGGTGTGTGAAGTGATAGGATGGAGGTGTGTGAAATCATAGAATGGATGTTTCTGAAGTAAGAATGAAGGTGTGTGAAGTCATAGAATGGAGGTGTGTGAACTCATAGAATGGAGGTGTGTGAAGTCACAGAATGGAGGTGTGTGAAGTCAGAATGGAGGAGTGAAGTCATAGAATGGGGGTGGGTGAAGTCATGGAAAGGAGGTGTGGGAAGTCATAGAATGGTGAAGTGTGAAGTCATAGAGTGGAGGTGAGTGAAGTCACATATTCAAAGTCTGTGAAGTCATAGAATGGGGGTTTGTGAAGTCAGAATGGAGGTGTATGAACTCATAGAATGGAGGTGTGTGAAGTTACAATGGAGGTGTGTGAAGTCATAGAATGGGGGTGTGTGAAATCAGAGAAAGGAGGTGTGTGAAGTCAGAATGCAGGTGTGTGAAGTCATAGAATGGAGGTGTGTGAAGTCATAGAATGTAGGTGTGTGAAGTCATAGATTGGAAGCGTGTGACGTCATAGAATGGAGGTGTGTGAAGTCATAGATTGAAGGTGTGGGGAAGTCATAGTATGGAGGTGTGTGAAGTCACAGAATGGAGGTGTGTGAAGTCACAGACTGGAGCTGTGTGAAGTCACAATGGAGGTGTGTGAAGTCATAGGATGGAGGTGTGTGAAAACAAAGAATGGAGGTTTGTGAAGTCATAGAATGGATTGTGTGTGAAATCAGACAATGGAGGTGTGTGAAGTCACAGAATGGAGGTGTGTAAAGTCACAGAGTGGAGGTGTGTGAAGTCACAGAATGGAGGTTTGTGAAGTCATGGAATGCAGGTGTGTGAAGTCAGAATAGAGGTGTGCGAAGTCATAGAATGGAGGTGTGTGAAGTCATAAATGAGGTGTGTGAAGTCATAGAATGGAGGTCTGTGAAGTCATAGAATGGAGGTTTGTGAAATCATAGAATGGAGGTGTGTGAAGTCACAGAATTCATGTGTGTGAAGACAGAATGGAGGTGTGTGAAGTCAGAATGGAGGTGTGTGAACTCAGATAATGGAGGTGTGTGAAGTCACAATGCAGGTGTGTGAACTCATAGAATGGAGGAGTGTCAAGTAACAATGTAGGTTTCTGAAGTCATAGAATGGAGGTGTGTGAAGTCATAGAATGGAGGTGTGTGAAGTCATAGAATGGAAGTGTGTGAAGTCATAGAATGGAGGTTTGTGAAGTAAGAATGGAGGTGTGTGAAGTCACCGAATGGAGTTGTGTGAGCTCAGAATGGAGGTGTGTGAAGTCAGAGAATGGGGGTGATTGAAGTCATAGAATGGAGGTGTGTGAAGTCACAGAATGGAGGTATCTGAAGTCAGAATCGAGGTGTGAAGTCATAGAATAGAGGTGGGTGAAATCATAGAAAGGAGGTGTGGGAAGTCATAGAATGGAGCGGTGTGAAGTCATAGAATGGAGGTGAGTGAAGTCAGAGATTCGAGTCTGTGAATTCATAGAATGGAGGTGTGTGAAGTCAGAATGGAGGTATGTGAAGTCATAGAATAGAGGTGTGTGAACTCATAGAATGGAGGTGTGTGTCGTCACAATGGAAGTGGGTGAAGTCACAGAATGGACGTGTGTGAAGTCATACATTGGTGTGTGAAGTCAGAATGGAGGTGTGTGAAGTCACAGAATTGAGGTGTGTGAACTCAGAATGGAGGTGTGTGAAGTCATAGATGGAGCTGTGTGAAATCACAGAATGGTGGTGTGTGAAGTCATAGAATGGAGGGGTGTGAAGTCATAGAATGGAGGTGTGTTAAGTCATAGAATGGAGGTGTGGGAGTCACAGAATGGAGGTGTGCGAAATCACAGAATGGAGGTGTGTGAACTGAGAATGGAGGTGTGTGAAGTCACAGAATGGAGGTGTGTGAAGTCATACAATGCAGGTGTGTGGTCACAGAATGGAGGGGTGTGAATTCATAGAAGGGAGGTGTGTGAAGTCATAGAATGGAGGTGTGTGAAGTCACATAATGGAGGTGTGTGAAGTCACAGAATGGAGGTGTGTGAAGACACAGAATGGAAGTGGGTGAACTCACAATGGAGGTGTGTGAAGTCACAGAATGGAGGTGTGTGAATTCATAGAAGGGAGGTGTGTGAAGTCATAGAATGGAGGAGTGTGAAGTCACAGAATGGAAGTGTGTGAAGTCAAAATGGAGGTGTGTGAAGTCAGAGAATGGAGGTGTGTGAAGTCAATGAATGGACTTGTGTGAAGTCAAAATTGTGGTGTGTGAAGTCAAAGAATGGATGTGTGTGAAGTCACAGAATGGAGGTGTGTGAAGTCAAAATGGAGGTGTGTGAAGTCAAAGAATGAATGTGTTTGAAGTCATAGAATGGAGGTGTATGAAGTCATGGAATGGAGGTGTGTGAAGTCAGAATGGAGGAGTGTGAAGTCATAGGATGGAGGTGTGTGAAGTCAGAATGGAGGTGTGTGAACTCATAGAATGGACCTGTGTGAAGTCACAATGGAGGTGTGTGAAGACAGATAATGGAGGTGTGTGAAGTCACAGAATGGAGGTGTGTGAAGTCATAGAATGGAGGTGTGTGAAGTCATAGAATGGATGTTTCAGTAATAAGAATGAAGGTGTGTGAAGGTATAGAATGGAGGTGTGTGAAGTCAAAATGGAGGTGTGTGAACTCATAGAATGGAGGTGTGTGAAGTCACAGAATGGAGGTGTGTGAAGTCAGAATGGAGGGGTGAAATCATAGAATGGGGGTGGGTGAAGTCATGGAAAGGAGGTGTGGAAAGTCATAGAATGGAGAAGTTTGAAGTAATAGAGTGGAGGTGAGTGAAGTCACATATTCAAAGTCTGTGAAGTCATAGAATGGAGGTTTGTGAAGTCAGAATGGAGGTGTATGAACTCATAGAATGGAGGTGTGTGAAGTCACAATGGAGGTGTGTGAAGTCATAGAATGGGGGTGTGTGAAATCAGAGAATGGCGGTGTGTGAAGTCAGAATGCAGGTGTGTAAAGTCATAGAATGGAGGTGTGTGAAGTCATAGAATGGAGGTGTGTGAAGTCATAGATTGGAAGCGTGTGAAGTCATAGAATGGAGGTGTGTGATATCATAGATTGAAGGTGTGGGGAAGTCATAGTATGGAGGTGTGTGAAGTCACAGAAATGGAGGTGTGTGAAGTCACAGAATGCAGGTGTGTGAAGTCAGAATAGAGGTGTGCGAAGTCATAGAATGGAGGTGTGTGAAGTCAGAATGGAGCTGTGTGAAGTCATAGAATGGATGTGTGTGAAGTCAGAATGGATGTGTGTGAACTCATAGAATGGAGGTGTATGAAGTCACAATGGAGGTGTGTGAAGTCACAGAATGGATGTGTGTGAACTCAGAAAGGAGGTGTGTCAAGTCATAGAATGGAGATCTGTGAAGTCACAGAATGGAGGTGTGTGAAATCATAGAATGGAGGTGTGTGAAGTCACAGAATTGAGGTGTGTGAAGACAGAATGGAGGTGTGTGAAGTCAGATAATGGAGGTGTGTGAAGTCACAATGCAGGTGTGTGAAGTCATAGAATGGAGGTGTGTGAAGTCATAGGATGGAGGTGGTGAAGTGACAGAATGGAGGTGTGTGAAGTCATAGAATGGAGGGGTGTGAAGTCACAGAATGGTGGTGTGTGAAGTCATAGAATGGAAGGGTGTGAAGTCATAGAATGGAGGTGTGTTAAGTCATAGAATGGAGGTGTGGAAGTAACAGAATGGAGGTGTGTGAAGTCACAGAATGGAGGTGTGTGAACTGAGAATGGAGGTGTGTGAAGTCACAGAATGGAGGTGTGTGAAGTCATACAATGGAGGTGTGTGAAGTCACAGAATGGAGGGGTGTGAATTCATAGAAGGGAGGTGTGTGAAGTCATAGAATGGAGGTGTGTGAAGTCACATAATGGAGGTGTGTGAAGTCACAGAATGGAGGTGTGTGAAGACACAGAATGGAAGTGGGTGAACTCACAATGGAGGTGTGTGAAGTCAAAGAATGGAGGTGTGTGAATTCATAGAAGGGAGGTGTGTGAAGTCATCGAATGGAGGTGAGTGAAGTCACAGAATGGAAGTGTGTGAAGTCAAAATGGAGGTGTGTTAAGTCAGAGAATGGAGGTGTGTGAAGTCAATGAATGTACTTGTGTGAAGTCAAAAT
This sequence comes from Megascapheus bottae, assembly GCA_024803745.1. NCBI lineage: Eukaryota > Metazoa > Chordata > Mammalia > Rodentia > Geomyidae > Megascapheus > Megascapheus bottae. The sequence goes on along the minus strand of JANJXV010001047.1, from coordinate 170,926 downwards.
TGTGGTGTGTGAAGTCAAAGAATGGATGTGTATGAAGTCACAGAATGAAGGTGTGTGAACTCAAAATGGAGGTGTGTGAAGTCAAAGAATGGATGTGTTTGAAGTCATAGAATGGAGGTGTATGAAGTCATGGAATGGAGGTATGTGAAGTCAAATATTGGAAGTGTGTGAAGTTACAGAATGGAGGTGTGTGAAGTCATAGAATGGAGGTGTGTGAAGTCATAGATTGGAGGTGTGTGAAGTCAGAGAATGGAGGTGTGTGAAGTCAGAATGCAGGTGTGTGAAGTCATAGAATGGAGGTGTGTGAAGTCATAGATTGAAACTGTGTGAAGTCAGAAATTGGAGGTGTGTGAAGTCACAGAGGGAGGTGTGTGAAGTCACAGAATGGAGTTCTGTGAAGTCACAGTGGAGGTGTGTGAAGTCATAGAATGGAGGTGTGTGAAGTCATAGATTGGAAGTGTGTGAAGTCATAAATTGGAGGTGTGTGAAGTCACAGAGGGAGGTGTGTGAAGTCACAGAATGGAGTTCTGTGAAGTCACAGTGGAGGTGTGTGAAGTCATAGAATGGAGGTGTGTGAAGTCAAAGAATGGAGGTGTGTGAAGTCATAGAATGGAGGTGTGTGAAGTCACAGCATGGAGGTGTGTGAAGTCAGAATGGAGATGTGTGAAGTCATAGAATGGAGGTGTGTGAAGTCACAATGCACGTGTGTGAACTCATAGAATGGAGGTGGGTGAAGTCACAATGCAGGTGTGTGAAGTCATAGAAAGGAGTTGTGTGAACTCAGAAAGGAGATGTGTGAAGTCACAGAATAGAGGTGTGTGAAGTCATATAATGGAGGTGTGTGAAGTCACAGAATGGAGGTGTGTGAATTCATAGAATGGAGGTGTGTGAAGTCATAGAATGGAGGTGTGTGAAGTCACAGAATGGAGGTGTGTGAAGTAACAGAATGGAGGCGTGTGAAGTCACAGAATGGAAGTGGGTGAACTCACAATGGAGGTGTGTGAAGTCACAGAAAGGAGGTATGTGAAGTCAGAAGGGAGGTGTGTGAAGTCACAGAATGGAGATGTGTGAACTCAGAATGGAGGTGTGGGAAGTCACAGAATGGAGATTTGTGAAGTCATAGAATGGAGGTGTGTGAGGTCATAGAATGGATGTTTCTGAAGTAAGAATGAAGGTGTGTGAAGTCATAGAATGGAGGTGTGTGAAGTCATAGAATGGAGGTGTGTGAAGTCACAGAATGGAGGTGTGTGAAGTCAGAATGGAGGTGTGAAGTCATAGAATAGAGGTGGGTGAAGTCATAGAAAGGAGTTGTGGGAAGTCATAGAATAGAGGAGTGTGAAGTCATAGAATGGAGGTGAGTGAAGTCACAGATCCGAGGTCTGTGAAGTCATAGAATGGAGCTCTGTGATGTCAGAATTGAGGAGTGTGAAGTCCTAGAATGGATGTGTGTGAACTCATAGAATGGAGGTGTGTGACGTCACAATGGAAGTGTGTGAAGTCACAGAATGGAGGTGTGTGAAGTCATATATTGGAGGTGTGTGAAGTCAGAATGGAGGTGTGTGAAGTCACAGAATGGAGGTGTGTGAACTCAGAATGAAGGTGTTTGAAGTCATAGATGGAGGTGTGTGAAGTCACAGTATGGAGGTGTGTGAAATCATAGAATGGAATTTTGTGAATTCACAGAATGGAGCTGTGTGAAGTCAGAATGGAGGAGTGTGAAGTCATAGAATGGAGGTGTGTGAAGTCAGAATGGAGGTGTGTGAACTCATAGAATGGACTTGTGTGAAGTCACAATGGAGGTGTGTGAAGACAGAGAATGGAGGTGTGTGAAGTCACAGAATGGAGGTGTGTGAAGTCATAGAATGGAGGTGTGTGAAGTCATAGAATGGAGGTGTGTGAAGTCATAGAATGGATGTTTCTGAAGTAAGAATGAAGGTGTGTGAAGTCATAGAATGGAGGTGTGTGAAGTCAAAATGGAGGTGTGTGAACTCATAGAATGGAGGTGTGTGAAGTCACAGAATGGAGGTGTGTGAAGACAGAATGGAGGTGTAAAGTCATAGAATGGGGGTCTGTGAAGTCATGGAAAGGAGGTGTGGGAAGTCATAGAATGGAGAATTGTGAAGTCATAGAGTGGAGGTGAGTGAAGTCACATATTCAAAGTCTGTGAAGTCATAGAATGGAGGTTTGTGAAGTCAGAATGGAGGTGTATGAACTCATAGAATGGAGGTGTGTGAAGTCACAATGGAGGTGTGTGAAGTCATAGAATGGGGGTGTGTGAAATCAGAGAATGGAGGTGTGTAAGGTCAGAATGCAGGTGTGTAAAGTCATAGAATGGAGGTGTGTGAAGTCATAGAATGGAGGTGTGTGAAGTCATAGATTGGAAGCGTGTGAAGTCATAGAATGGAGGTGTGTGAATTCATAGATTGAAGGTGTGGGGAAGTCATAGTATGGAGGTTTGTGAAGTCACAGAATGGAGGTGTGTGAATTCATAGAAGGGAGGTGTGTGAAGTCATCGAATGGAGGTGAGTGAAGTCACAGAATGGAAGTGTGTGAAGTCAAAATGGAGGTGTGTGAAGTCAGAGAATGGAGGTGTGTGAAGTCAATGAATGTACTTGTGTGAAGTCAAAATTGTGGTGTGTGAAGTCAAAGAATGGATGTGTATGAAGTCACAGAATGAAGGTGTGTGAAGTCAAAATGGAGGTGTGTGAAGTCAAAGAATGGATGTGTTTGAAGTCATAGAATGGAGGTGTATGAAGTCATGGAATGGAGGTATGTGAAGTCAAATATTGGAAGTGTGTGAAGTTACAGAATGGAGGTGTGTGAAGTCATAGAATGGAGGTGTGTGAAGTCATAGATTGGAGGTGTGTGAAGTCAGAGAATGGAGGTGTGTGAAGTCAGAATGCAGGTGTGTGAAGTCATAGAATGGAGGTGTGTGAAGTCATAGATTGGAAGTGTGTGAAGTCATAAATTGGAGGTGTGTGAAGTCACAGAGGGAGGTGTGTGAAGTCACAGAATGGAGTTCTGTGAAGTCACAGTGGAGGTGTGTGAAGTCATAGAATGGAGGTGTGTGAAGTCATAGATTGGAAGTGTGTGAAGTCATAAATTGGAGGTGTGTGAAATCACAGAGGGAGGTGTGTGAAGTCACAGAATGGAGTTCTGTGAAGTCACAGTGGAGGTGTGTGAAGTCATAGAATGGAGGTGTGTGAAGTCAAAGAATGGAGGTGTGTGAAGTCATAGAATGGAGGTGTGTGAAGTCACAGCATGGAGGTGTGTGAAGTCAGAATGGAGATGTGTGAAGTCATAGAATGGAGGTGTGTGAAGTCACAATGCAGGTGTGTGAACTCATAGAATGGAGGTGGGTGAAGTCACAATGCAGGTGTGTGAAGTCATAGAATGGAGTTGTGTGAACTCAGAAAGGAGATGTGTGAAGGCACACAATAGAGGTGTGTGAAGTCATATAATGGAGGTGTGTGAAGTCACAGAATGGAGGTGTGTGAATTCATAGAATGGAGGTGTGTGAAGTCACAGAATGGAGGTGTGTGAAGTAACAGAATGGAGGCGTGTGAAGTCACAGAATAGAAGTGGGTGAACTCACAATGGAGGTGTGTGAAGTCACAGAAAGGAGGTATGTGAAGTCAGAAGGGAGGTGTGTGAAGTCACAGAATGGAGATGTGTGAACTCAGAATGGAGGTGTGGGAAGTCACAGAATGGAGATTTGTGAAGTCATAGAATGGAGGTGTGTGAGGTCATAGAATGGATGTTTCTGAAGTAAGAATGAAGGTGTGTGAAGTCATAGAATGGAGGTGTGTGAAGTCATAGAATGGAGGTGTGTGAAGTCACAGAATGGAGGTGTGTGAAGTCAGAATGGAGGTGTGAAGTCATAGAATAGAGGTGGGTGAAGTCATAGAAAGGAGTTGTGGGAAGTCATAGAATAGAGGAGTGTGAAGTCATAGAATGGAGGTGAGTGAAGTCACAGATCCGAGGTCTGTGAAGTCATAGAATGGAGCTCTGTGATGTCAGAATTGAGGAGTGTGAAGTCCTAGAATGGATGTGTGTGAACTCATAGAATGGAGGTGTGTGACGTCACAATGGAAGTTTGTGAAGTCTCAGAATGGAGGTGTGTGAAGTCATATATTGGAGGTGTGTGAAGTCAGAATGGAGGTGTGTGAAGTCACAGAATGGAGGTGTGTGAACTCAGAATGGAGGTGTTTGAAGTCATAGATGGAGGTGTGTGAAGTCACAGTATGGAGGTGTGTGAAATCATAGAATGGAATTTTGTGAATTCACAGAATGGAGCTGTGTGAAGTCAGAATGGAGTAGTGTGAAGTCATAGAATGGAGGTGTGTGAAGTCAGAATGGAGGTGTGTGAACTCATAGATGGATGTGTGTGAAGTCACAATGGAGGTGTGTGAAGACAGAGAATGGAGGTGTGTGAAGTCACAGAATGGAGGTGTGTGAAGTCATAGAATGGAGGTGTGTGAAGTCATAGAATGGAGGTGTGTGAAGTCATAGAATGGATGTTTCTGAAGTAAGAATGAAGGTGTGTGAAGTCATAGAATGGAGGTGTGTGAAGTCAAAATGGAGGTGTGTGAACTCATAGAATGGAGGTGTGTGAAGTCACAGAATGGAGGTGTGTGAAGACAGAATGGAGGTGTGAAGTCATAGAATGGGGGTGGGTGAAGTCATGGAAAGGAGGTGTGGGAAGTCATAGAATTGAGAAGTGTGAAGTCATAGAGTGGAGGTGAGTGAAGTCACATATTCAAAGTCTGTGAAGTCATAGAATGGAGGTTTGTGAAGTCAGAATGGAGGTGTATGAACTCATAGAATGGAGGTGTGTGAAGTCACAATGGAGGTGTGTGAAGTCATAGAATGGGGGTGTGTGAAATCAGAGAATGGAGGTGTGTAAGGTCAGAATGCAGGTGTGTAAAGTCATAGAATGGAGGTGTGTGAAGTCATAGAATGGAGGTGTGTGAAGTCATAGATTGGAAGGGTGTGAAGTCATAGAATGGAGGTGTGTGAATTCATAGATTGAAGGTGTGGGGAAGTCATAGTATGGAGGTGTGTGAAGTCACAGAAATGGAGGTGTGTGAAGTCACAGAATGGAGTTGTGTGAAGTCACAATGGAGTTCTGTGAAGTCATAGGATGGAGGTGTGTGAAATTAAAGAATGGAGGTTTCTGAAGTCATAGAATGGATTGTGTGTGAAATCACAGAAAGGAGGTGTGTGAAGTCACAAAATGGAGGTGTGTAAAGTCACAGAGTGGAGGTGTGTGAAGTCACACAATGGAGGTTTGTGAAGTCATAGAATGGAGGTCTGTGAAGTCATAGAATGGAGGTGTGTGAAATCATAGAATGGAGATGTGTGAAGTCACAGAATTGAGGTGTGTGAAGACAGAATGGAGGGGTGTGAAGACAGAATGGAGGTGTGTGAAGTCAGATAATGGAGGTGTGTGAAGTCACAATGCAGGTGTGTGAAGTCATAGAATGGAGGTGTGTGAAGTCATAGAATGGGGGTGGTGAAGTGACAGAATGGAGGTGTGTGAAGTCATAGAATGGAGCTGTGTGAAGTCACAGAATGGTGGTGTGTGAAGTCATAGAATGGAGGGGTGTGAAGTCATAGAATGGAGGTGTGTTAAGTCATAGAATGGAGGTGTGGAAGTCACAGAATGGAGGTGTGTGAAGTCACAGAATGGAGGTGTGTGAACTGAGAATGGAGGTGTGTGAAGTCACAGAATGGAGGTGTGTGAAATCATACAATGGAGGTGTGTGAAGTCACAGAATGGAGGGGTGTGAATTCATAGAAGGGAGGTGTGTGAAGTCATAGAATTGAGGTGTGTGAAGTCACAGAATGGAAGTGTGTGAAGTCAAAATGGAGGTGTGTGAAGTCAGAGAATGGAGGTGTGTGAAGTCAATGAATGGACTTGTGTGAAGTCAAAAATGTGGTGTGTGAAGTCAAAGAATGGATGTGTGTGAAGTCACAGAATGGAGGTGTGTGAAGTCAAAATGGAGGTGTGTGAAGTCAAAGAATGGATGTGTTTGAAGTCATAGAATGGAGGTGTATGAAGTCATGGAATGGAGGTGTGTGAAGTCAAACATTGGAAGTGTGTGAAGTTACAGAATGGAGGTGTGTGAAGTCATAGAATGGAGGTGTGTGAAGTCATAGAATAGAGGTGTGAAGTCAGAGAATGGAGGTGTGTGAAGTCATAGATTGGAAGTGTGTGAAGTCATAAATTGGAGGTGTGTGAAATCACAGAGGGAGGTGTGTGAAGTCACAGAATGGAGTTCTGTGAAGTCACAGTGGAGGTGTGTGAAGTCATAGAATGGAGGTGTGTGAAGTCACAGCATGGAGGTATGTGAAGTCAGAATGGAGATGTGTGAAGTCATAGATTGGAGGTGTGTGAAGTCACAATGCAGGTGTGTGAACTCATAGAATGGAGGTGGGTGAAGTCACAATGCAGGTGTGTGAAGTCTTAGAATGGAGTTGTGTGAACTCAGAAAGACGATGTGTGAAGTCACAGAATAGAGGTGTGTGAAGTCATATAATGGAGGTGTGTGAAGTCACAGAATGGAGGTGAGTGAATTCATAGAATGGAGGTGTGTGAAGTCATAGAATGGAGGTGTGTGAAGTCACAGAATGGAGGTGTGTGAAGTAACAGAATGGAGGTGTGTGAAGTCACAGAGTCGAAGTGGGTGAACTCACAATTGAGGTGTGTGAAGTCACAGAAAGGAGGTGTGTGAAGTCAAAATGGAGGTCTGTGAAGTCATAGGATGGAGGTGTGTGAAATTAAAGAATGGAGGTTTGTGAAGTCATAGAATGGATTGTGTGTGAATTCACAGAAATGAGGTGTGTGAAGTCACAGAATGGAGGTGTGTAAAGTCACAGAGTGGAGGTGTGTGAAGTCACACAATGGAGGTTTGTGAAGTCATAGAATGGAGGTGTGTGAAGTCACAGAATGCAGGTGTGTGAAGTCAGAATAGAGGTGTTCGTAGTAAAGAATGGAGGTGTGTGAAGTCAGAATGGAGCTGTGTGAAGTCATAGAATGGATGTGTGTGAAGTCAGAATGGAGGTGTGTGAACTCATAGAATGGAGGTGTATGAAGTCACAATGGAGGTGTGTGAAGTCACAGAATAGATGTGTGTGAACTCAGAAAGGAGGTGTGTGAAGTCATAGAATGGAGGTCTGTGAAGTCATAGAATGGAGGTGTGTGAAATCATAGAATGGAGGTGTGTGAAGTCACAGAACTGAAGTGTGTGAAGACACAATGGAGGTGTGTGAAGACAGAATGGAGGTGTGTGAAGTCAGATAATGGAGGTGTGTGAAGTCACAATGCAGGTGTGTGAAATCATAGAATGGAGGTGAGTGAAGTCATAGAATGGAGGTGTTGAAGTGACAGAATGGAGGTGTGTGAAGTCATAGAATGGAGGTGTGTGAAGTCACAGAATGGTGGTGTGTGAAGTCATAGAATGGAGGGGTGTGAAGTCATAGAATGAAGGTGTGTTAAGTCATAGAATGGAGGTGTGGAAGTCACAGAATGGAGGTGTGTGAAGTCACAGAATGGAGGTGTGTGAACTGAGAATGGAGGTGTGTGAAGTCACAGAATGGAGGTGGGTGAAGTCATACAATGGAGCTGTGTGAAGTCACAGAATGGAGGGGTGTGAATTCATAGAAGGGAGGTGTGTGAAGTCATAGAATGGGTGTGTGTGAAGTCACATAATGGAGATGTGTGAAGTCACAGAATGGAGGTGTGTGAAGACACAGAATGGAAGTGGGTGAACTCACAATGGAGGTATGTGAAGTCACAGAATGGAGGTGTGTGAATTCATAGAAGGGAGGTGTGTGAAGTCAAAGAATGGAGGTGTGTGAAGTCACAGAATGGAAGTGTGTGAAGTCAAAATGGAGGTGTGTGAAGTCAGAGAATGGAGGTGTGTGAAGTCAATGAATGGACTTGTGTGAAGTCAAAATTGTGGTGTGTGAAGTCACAGAATGGAGGTGTGTGAAGTCACATAATGGAAGTGTGTGAAGTCACAGAATGGAGGTGTGTGAAGACACAAAATGGAATTGGTGAACTCACAATGGAGGTGTGTGAAGTCACAGAATGGAAGTGTGTGAATTCATAGAAGGGAGGTGTGTGAAGTCATAGAATGGAGGTGTGTGAAGTCACAGAATGGAAGTGTGTGAAGTCAAATTTTAGGTGTGTGAAGTCAGAGAATGGAGGTGTGTGAAGTCAATGAATGGACTTGTGTGAAGTCAAAATTGTGGTGTGTGAAGTCAAAGAATGGATGTGTGTGGAGTCACAGAATGGAGGTGTGTGAAGTCAAAATGGAGGTGTGTGAAGTCAAAGAATGGATGTGTTTGAAGTCATAGAATGGAGGTGTATGAAGTCATGGAATGGAGGTGTGTGAAGTCAAACATTGGAAGTGTGTGAAGTTACAGAATGGAGGTGTGTGAAGTCATAGAATGGAGGTGTGTGAAGTCATAGAATGGAGGTGTGTGAAGTCAGAGAATGGAGGTGTGTGAAGTCAGAATGCAGGTGTGTGAAGTCATAGAATGGAGGTGTGTGAAGTCATAGATTGGAAGTGTGTGAAGTCATAAATTGGAGGTGTGTGAAGTCACAGAAGGAGGTGTGTGAAGTCACAGAATGGAGTTCTGTGAAGTCACAGTGGAGGTGTGTGAAGTCATAGAATGGAGGTGTGTGAAGTCAAAGAATGGAGGTGTGTGAAGTCATAGAATGGAGGTGTGTGAAGTCACAATGCAGGTGTGTGAACTCATAGAATGGAGGTGGGTGAAGTCACAATGCAGGTGTGTGAAGTCATAGAATGGAGTTCTGTGAACTCAGAAAGGAGGTGTGTGAAGTCACAGAATAGAGTTGTGTGAAGTCGTACAATGGAGGTGTGTGAAGTCACAGAATGGAGGTGTGTGAATTCATAGAATGGAGGTGTGTGAAGTCATAGAATGGAGGTGTGTGAAGTCACAGAATGGAGGGGTGTGAAGTAACAGAATGGAGGTGTGTGAAGTCACAGAATTGAAGTGGGTGAACTCACAATGGAGGTGTGTGAAGTCACAGAAGGGAGGTGTGTGAATTCAGAAGGGAGGTGTGTGAAGTCACAGAATGGAGATGTGTGAACTCAGAATGGAGGTGTGGGAAGTCACAGAATGGAGATTTGTGAAGTCATAGAATGTAGGTGTGTGAGGTCATACAATGGATGTTTCTGAAGTAAGAATGAAGGTGTTTGAAGTCATAGAATGGAGGTGTGTGAAGTCATAGAATGGAGGTGTGTGAAGTCACAGAATGGAGGTGTGTGAAGTGAGAATGGAGGTGTGAAGTCATAGAATAGAGGAGTGTGAAGTCATAGAATGGAGGTGAGTGAAGTCACAGATCCGAGGTCTGTGAAGTCACAGAATGGAGGTGTGTGATGTCAGAATTGAGGAGTGTGAAGTCCTACAATGGATGTGTGTGAACTCATAGAATGGAGGTGTGTGACGTCACAATGGAAGTGTGTGAAGTCACATAATTTAGGTGTGTGAAGTCATATATTGGAGGTGTGTGAAGTCAGAATGGAGGTGTGTGAAGTCCCAGAATGGAGGTGTGTGAACTCAGAATGGAGGTGTCTGAAGTCATAGATGGAGGTGTGTGAAGTCACAGTATGGAGGTGTGTGAAATTATAGAATGGAATTTTGTGAATTCACAGAATGGAGCTGTGTGAAGTCAGAATGGAGGAGTGTGAAGTCATAGAATGGAGGTGTGTGAAGTCAGAATGGAGGTGTGTGAACTCATAGAATGGACGTGTGTGAAGTCACAATGGAGGTGTGTGAAGACAGAGAATGGAGGTGTGTGAAGTCACAGAATGGAGGTGTGAAGTCATAGAATGGAGGTGTGTGAAGTCATAGGAAGGAGGTGTGTGAAATCATACAATGGATGTTTTTGAAGTAAGAATGAAGGTGTGTGAAGTCATAGAATGGAGGTGTGTGAAGTCAAAATGGAGGTGTGTGAACTCATAGAATGGAGGTGTGTGAAGTCACAGAATGGAGGTGTGTGAAGTCAGAGTGGAGGAGTGAAGTCATAGAATGGGGTGGGTGAAGTCATGGAAAGGAGGTGTGGGAAGTCATAGAATGGAGATGTGTGAAGTCATAGAGTGGAGGTGAGTGAAGTCACATATTCAAAGTCTGTGAAGTCATAGAATGGAGGTTTGTGAATTCAGAATGGAGGTGTATGAACTCATAGAATGGAGGTGTGTGAAGTTACAATGGAGGTGTGTGAAGTCATAGAATGGGGGTGTGTGAAATCAGAGAATGGAGGTGTGTGAATTCAGAATGCAGGTGTGAGAAGTCATAGAAAGGAGGTGTGTGAAGTCATATAATGGAGGTGTGTGAAGTCATAGATTGGAAGCGTGTGACGTCATAGAATGGAGGTGTGTGAAGTCACAGAATGGAGGAGTGTGAAGTCACAGAATGGAGCTGTGTGAAGTCACAGAATGGAGGTGTGTGAAGTCACAGAATGGAGCTGTGTGAAGTCACAATGGAGGTGTGTGAAGTCATAGGATGGAGGTGTGTGAAATCAAAGAATGGAGGTTTGTGAAGTCATAGAATGGATTCTGTGTGAAATCAGAGAATGGAGGTATGTGAAGTCACAGAATGGTGGTGTGTAAAGTCACAGAGTGGCGGTGTGTGAACTCACAGAATGGAGGTTTGTGAAGTCATAGAATGCAGGTGTGTGAAGTCAGAATAGAGGTGTTCGAAGTCATAGAATGGAGGTGTGTGAAGTCAGAATGGAGCTGTGTGAAGTCATAGAATGGAAGTGTGTGAAGTCAGAATGGAGGTGTGTGAACTCATAGAATGGAGGTGTATGAAGTCACAATGGAGGTGTGTGAAGTCACAGAATGGAGATGTGTGAACTCACAATGGAGGTGTGTGAAGTCACAGAATGGATGTGTGTGAACTCATAAATTAGGTGTGTGAAGTCATAGAATGGAGGTCTGTGAAGTCATAGAATGGAGGTTTGTGAAATCATAGAATGGAGGTGTGTGAAGTCACAGAATTCATGTGTGTGAAGACAGAATGGAGGTGTGTGAAGTCAGAATGGAGGTGTGTGAAGTCAGATAATGGAGGTGTGTGAAGTCACAATGCAGGTGTGTGAACTCATAGAATGGAGGTGTTTGAAGTAACAATGTAGGTTTCTGAAGTCATAGAATGGAGGTGTGTGAAGTCATAGAATGGAGGTGTGTGAAGTCATAGAATGGAAGTGTGTGAAGTCATAGAATGGAGGTTTGTGAAGTAAGAATGGAGGTGTGTGAAGTCACCGAATGGAGTTGTGTGAGCTCAGAATGGAGGTGTGTGAAGTCAGAGAATGGAGGTGTTTGAAGTCATAGAATGGAGGTGTGTGAAGTCACAGAATGGAGGTATCTGAAGTCAGAATCGAGGTGTGAATTCATAGAATAGAGGTGGGTGAAGTCATAGAAAGGAGGTGTGGGAAGTCATAGAATGGAGCAGTGTGAAGTCATAGAATGGAGGTGAGTGAAGTCACAGATTCGAGGTCTGTGAAGTCATAGAATGGAGGTGTGTGAAGTCAGAATGGAGGTATGTGAAGTCATAGAATAGAGGTGTGTGAACTCATAGAATGGAGGTGTGTGTCGTCACAATGGAAGTGTGTGAAGTCACGGAATGGAGGTGTGTGAAGTCATACATTGGTGTGTGAAGTCAGAATGGAGGTGTGTGAAATCACAGAATTGAGGTGTGTGAACTCAGAATGGAGGTGTGTGAAGTCATAGATGGAGGTGTGTGAAGTCATAGTATGGAGGTGTGTGAAATCATAGAATGGAGTTTTGTGAATTCACAGAATGGAGGAGTGTGAAGTCAGAATGGCGGCGTGTGAAGTTATAGAATGGAGGTGTGTGAAGTTAGAATGGAGGTGTGTAAACTCATAGAAAGGAGGAGTGTGAAGTCACAATGGAGGTGTGTGAAGACATAGAATGGAGGTGTGTGAAGTCACAGAATGGAGGTGTGTGAAGTCATAGAATGGAGGTGTGTGAAGTCACAGAATGGATGTTTGTGAAGTAAGAATGAAGGTGTGTGAAGTCATAGAATTGAAGTGTGTGAAGTCACAGAATGGAGGTGTGTGACGTCATAGAATGGACCTGTGTGAGTGAAGAATGGAGGTGTGTAAAGTCATCGAATGGAGGTGTGTGCAGTCATAGAATGGATGTTTCTGAAGTAGGAATGAAGGTGTGTGAAGTCATAGAATGAAGGTGTGTGAAGTCATAGAATGGAGGTGTGTGAAGTCAAAATGGAGGTGTGTGAACTCAAAGAATGGAGGTGTGTAAACTCATAGAATGGAGGTGTGTGAAGTCATGGAATGGAGGTGTGTGAAGTCCAAGAATGGAGGTGTCTGAAGTCAAACAATGGAGGTGTGTGAAGTCACAGAATGGAGGTGTGTGAAGTCACAGAATGGAGGTGTGTTAAGTCACAGAATGGAGGTGTGTGAATTCAGAAGGCAGCACAGTGAAGTCATAGAATGGAGGTGGGTGAAGGCAGAATGGAAGTGTGTGAACTCGTAGAATGGAGGTGTGTGAAGTGAAAATGGAGGTGTGTGAAGTCATAGACTGGAGGTGTGTGAAGTCAGAATGGAGATGTGTGAAGTCATAGAATGGAGGTGTGTGAAGTCACAATGCAGGTATGTGAACTCATAGAATTGAGGTGGGTGAAGTCACAATGCAGGTGTGTGAAGTCATAGAATGGAGGTGTGTGAAGTCATAGAATGGAGGTGGTGAAGTGAAAGAATGGAGGTGTGTGAAGTCATAGAATGGAGGTGTGTGAAGTCACAGAATGGAGGTGTGTGAAGTCATAGAATGGAGGTGGTGAAGTGAAAGAATGGAGGTGTGTGAAGTCATAGAATGGAGGTGTGTGAAGTCACAGAATGGTGGTGTGTGAAGTCATAGATTGGAGGGGTGTGAAGTCATAGAATGGAGGTGTGTGAAGTCAAAGAATGGAGGTGTGGAAGTCACAGAATGGAGGTGTGTGAAGTCACAGAATGGAGGTGTGTGAACTGAGAATGGAGGTGTGTGAAGTCACAGAATGGAGGTGTGTGAAGTCATACAATGGAGGTGTGTGAGGTCACAGAATGGAGGGGTGTGAATTCATAGAAGGGAGGTGTGTGAAGTCATAGAATGGAGGTGTGTGAAGTCACATAATGGAGGTGTGTGAAGTCACAGAATGGAGGTGTGTGAAGACACAGAATGGAAGTGGGTGAACACACAATGGAGGTGCGTGAAGTCACAGAATGGAAGTGTGTGAATTCATAGAAGGGAGGTGTGTGAAGTCATAGAATGGAGGAGTGTGAAGTCACAGAATGGAAGTGTGTGAAGTTAAAATGGAGGTGTGTGAAGTCAGAGAATGGAGGTGTGTGAAGTCAATGAATGGACTTGTGTGAAGTCAAAATTGTGGTGTGTGAATTCAAAGAATGGATGTGTGTGAAGTCACAGAATGGATGTGTGTGAAGTCAAAATGGAGGTGTGTGAAGTCAAAGAATGGATGTGTTTGAAGTCATAGAATGGAGGTGTATGAAGTCATGGAATGGAGGTGTGTGAAGTCAAACATTGGAAGTGTGTGAAGTTACAGACTGGAGGTGTGTGAAGTAATAGAATGGAGGTGTGTGAAGTCAGAGAATGGAGGTGTGTGAAGTCAGAATGCAGGTGTGTGAAGTCATATAATGGAGGTGTGTGAAGTCATAGATTGGAAGTGTGTGAAGTCATATATTGGAGGTGTGTGAAATCACAGAGGGAGGTGTGTGAAGTCACAGAATGGAGTTCTGTGAAGTCACAGTGGAGGTGTGTGAAGTCATAGAATGGAGGTGTGTGAAGTCAAAGAATGGAGGTGTGTGAAGTCATAGAATGGAGGTGTGTGAAGTCACAGCATGGAGGTGTGTGAAGTCAGAATGGAGATGTGTGAAGTCATAATGGAGGTGTGTGAAGTCACAATGCAGGTGTGTGAACTCATAGAATGGAGGTGGGTGAAGTCACAATGCAGGTGTGTGAAGTCATAGAATGGAGTTGTGTGAACTCAGAAAGGAGGTGTGTGAAGTCACAGAATAGAGGTGTGTGAAGTCATACAATGAAGGTGTGTGAAGTCACAGAATGGAGGTGTGTGAATTCATAGAATGGAGGTGTGTGAAGTCATAGAATGGAGGTGTGTGAAGTCACAGAATGGAGGGGTGTGAAGTAACAGAATGGAGGTGTGTGAAGTCACAGAATGGAAGTGGGGGAACTCACAATGGAGGTGTGTGAAGTCACAGAAGGGAGGTGTGTGAAGCCAGAAGGGAGGTGTGTGAAGTCACAGAATGGAGATGTGTGAACTCAGAATGGAGGTGTGGGAAGTCACAGAATGGAGGTTTGTGAAGTCATAGAATGGAGGTGTGTGAGGTCATAGAATGGATGTTTCTGAAGTAAGAATGAAGGTGTGTGAAGTCATAGAATGGACGTGTGTGAAGTCATAGAATGGAGGTGTGTGAAGTTACAGAATGGAGGTGTGTGACGTCAGAATGGAGGTGTGAAGTCATAGAATAGAGGTGGGTGAAGTCATAGAAAGGAGTTGAGGGAAGTCATAGAATAGAGGAGTGTGAAGTCATAGAATGGAGGTGAGTGAAGTCACAGATCCGAGGTCTGTGAAGTCATAGAATGGAGCTGTGTGATGTCAGAATTGAGGAGTGTGAAGTCCTAGAATGGATGTGTGTGAACTCATAGAATGGAGTTGTGTGACGTCACAATGGATGTGTGTGAAGTCACAGAATGGAGGTGTGTGAAGTCATATATTGGAGGTGTGTGAAGTCAGAATGGAGGTGTGTGACGTCACAGAATGGAGGTGTGTGAACTCAGAATGGAGGTGTTTGAAGTCATAGATAGAGGTGTGTGAAGTCACAGTATGGAGGTGTGTGAAATCATAGAATGGAATTTTGTGAATTCACAGAATTGAGCTGTGTGAAGTCAGAATGGAGGAGTGTGAAGTCATAGAATGGAGGGGTGTGAAGTCAGAATGGAGGTGTGTGAACTCATAGAATGGACGTGTGTGAAGTCACAATGGAGGTGTGTGAAGACATAGAATGGAGGTGTGTGAAGTCACAGAATGGAGGTGTGTGAAGTCATAGAATGGAGGTGTGTGAAGTCACAGAATGGAAGTGGGTGAACTCACAATGGAGGTGTGTGAAGTCACAGAATGGAGGTGTGTGAATTCATAGAAGGGAGGTGTGTGAAGTCATAGAATGGAGGTGTGTGAAGTCACAGAATGGAAGTGTGTGAAGTCAAAATGGAGGTGTGTGAAGTCAGAGAATGGAGGTGTGTGAAGTCAAGGAATGGACTTGTGTGAAGTCAAAATTGTGGTGTGTGAAGTCAAAGAATGGATGTGTGTGGAGTCAGAGAATGGAGGTGTGTGAAGTCAAAATGGAGGTGTGTGAAGTCAAAGAATGGATGTGTTTGAAGTCATAGAATGGAGGTGTATGAAGTCATGGAATGGAGGTGTGTGAAGTCAAACATTGGAAGTGTGTGAAGTTACAGAATGGAGGTGTGTGAAGTCATAGAATGGAGGTGTGTGAAGTCAGAGAATGGAGGTGTGTGAAGTCAGAGAATGGAGGTGTGTGAAGTCAGAATGCAGGTGTGTGAAGTCATAGAATGGAGGTGTGTGAAGTCATAGATTGGAAGTGTGTGAAGTCATAAATTGGAGGTGTGTGAAGTCACAGAGGGAGGTGTGTGAAGTCACAGAATGGAGTTCTGTGAAGTCACAGTGGAGGTGTGTGAAGTCATAGAATGGAGGTGTGTGAAGTCACAGCATGGAGGTGTGTGAAGTCAGAATGGAGATGTGTGAAGACATAGAATGGAGGTGTGTGAAGTCACAATGCAGGTGTGTGAACTCATAGAATGGAGGTGGGTGAAGTCACAATGTAGGTGTGTGAAGTCATAGAATGGAGTTGTGTGAACTCAGAAAGGAGGTGTGTGAAGTCACAGAATAGAGGTGTGTGAAGTCGTACAATGCAGGTGTGTGAAGTCACAGAATGGAGTTGTGTGAATTCATAGAATGGAGGTGTGTGAAGTCATAGAATGGAGGTGTGTGAAGTCACAGAATGGAGGGGTGTGAAGTAACAGAATGGAGGTGTGTGAAGTCACAGAATGGAAGTGGGTGAACTCACAATGGAGGTGTGTGAAGTCACAGAAGGGAGGTGTGTGAATTCAGAAGGGAGGTGTGTGAAGTCACAGAATGGAGATGTGTGAACTCAGAATGGAGGTGTGGGAAGTCACAGAATGGAGATTTGTGAAGTCATAGAATGGAGGTGTGTGAGGTCATAGAATGGATGTTTCTGAAGTAAGAATGAAGGTGTGTGAAGTCATAGAATGGAGGTGTGTGAAGTCATAGAATGGAGGTGTGTGAAGTCACAGAATGGAGGTGTGTGAAGTCAGAATGGAAGTGTGAAGTCATAGAATAGAGGTGGCTGAAGTCATAGAAAGGAGTTGTGGGAAGTCATAGAATAGAGGAGTGTGAAGTCATAGAATGGAGGTGAGTGAAGTCACAGATCCGAGGTCTGTGAAGTCATAGAATGGAGCTGTGTGATGTCAGAATTGAGGAGTGTGAAGTCCTAGAATGGATGTGTGTGAACTCATAGAATGGAGGTGTGTGACGTCACAATGGAAGTCTGTGAAGTCACAGAATGGAGGTGTGTGAAGTCATATATTGGAGGTGTGTGAAGTCAGAATGGAGGTGTGTGAAGTCACAGAATGGAGGTATGTGAACTCAGAATGGAGGTGTTTGAAGTCATAGATGGAGGTGTGTGAAGTCACAGTATGGAGGTGTGTGAAACCATAGAATGGAATTTTGTGAATTCACAGAATGGAGCTGTGTGAAGTCAGAATGGACGAGTGTGAAGTCATAGAATGGAGGTGTGTGAAGTCAGAATGGAGGTGTGTGAACTCATAGAATGGACGTGTGTGAAGTCACAATGGAGCTGTGTGAAGACAGAGAATGGAGGTGTGTGAAGTCACAGAATGGAGGTGTGTGAAGTCATAGAATGGAGGTGTGTGAAGTCATAGAATGGAGGTGTGTGAAGTCATAGAATGGATGTTTCTGAAGTAAGAATGAAGGTGTGTGAAGTCATAGAATGGAGGTGTGTGAAGTCAAAATGGAGGTGTGTGAACTCATAGAATGGAGGTGTGTGAAGTCACAGAATGGAGGTGTGTGAAGTCAGAATGGAGGTGTGAAGTCATAGAATGGGGGTGGGTGAAGTCATGGAAAGGAAGTGTGGGAAGTCATAGAATGGAGAAGTGTGAAGTCATAGAGTGGAGGTGAGTGAAGTCACATATTCAAAGTCTGTGAAGTCATAGAATGGAGGTTTGTGAAGTCAGAATGGAGGTGTATGAACTCATAGAATGTTGGTGTGTGAAGTCACAATGGAGGTGTGTGAAGTCATAGAATGGGGGTGTGTGAAATCAGAGAATGGAGGTGTGTGAAGTCAGAATGCAGGTGTGAGAAGTCATAGAATGGAGGTGTGTTAAGTCATAGAATGGAGGTGTGTGAAGTCATAGATTGGAAGCGTGTGAAGTCATAGAATGGATGTGTGTGAAGTCATAGATTGAAGGTGTGGGGAAGTCATAGTATGGAGGTGTGTGAAGTCACAGAAATGGAGGTGTGTGAAGTCACAGAATGGAGTTGTGTGAAGTCACAATGGAGGTGTGTGAAGTCATAGGATGGAGGTGTGTGAAATCAAAGAATGGAGGTTTGTGAAGTCATAGAATGGATTGTGTGTGAAATCACAGAAAGGAGGTGTGTGAAGTCACAGAATGGTGGTGTGTAAGTCACAGAGTGGAGGTTTGTGAAGTCATAGAATGGAGGTGTGTGAAGTCACAGAATGCAGGTGTGTGAAGTCAGAATAGAGGTGTGCGAAGTCAAGAATGGAGGTGTGTAAAGTCAGAATGGAGCTGTGTGAAGTCATAGAATGGATGTGTGTGAAGTCAGAATGGATGTGTGTGAACTCATAGAATGGAGGTGTATGAAGTCACAATGGAGGTGTGTGAAGTCACAGAATGGATGTGTGTGAACTCAGAAAGGAGGTGTGTGAAGTCATAGAATGGAGGTCTGTGAAGTCATAGAATGGAGGTGTGTGAAATCATAGAATGGAGGTGTGTGAAGTCACAGAATTGAGGTGTGTGAACACAGAATGGAGGTGTGTGAAGACAGAATGGAGGTGTGTGAAGTCAGATAATGGAGGTGTGTGAAGTCATAGAATGGAGGTGGTGAAGTGACAGAATGGAGCTGTGTGAAGTCATAGAATGGAGGTGTGTGAAGTCACAGAATGGTGGTGTGTGAAGTCATAGAATGGAGGGGTGTGAAGTCATAGAATGGAGGTGTGTTAAGTCATAGAATGGAGGTGTGGAAGTCACAGAATGGAGGTGTGTGAAGTCACAGAATGGAGGTGTGTGAACTGAGAATGGAGGTGTGTGAAGTCACAGAATGGAGGTGGGTGAAGTCATACAATGGAGGTGTGTGAAGTCACAGAATGGAGGGGAGGAATTCACAGAAGGGAGGTGTGTGAAGTCATTGAATGGAGGTGTGTGAAGTCACATAATGGAGGTGTGTGAAGTCACAGAATGGAGGTGTGTGAAGACACAAAATGGAAGTGGGTGAACTCACAATGGAGGTGTGTGAAGTCACAGAATGGAGGTGTGTGAATTCATAGAAGGGAGGTGTGTGAAGTCATAGAACGGAGGTGTGTGAAGTCACAGAATGGAAGTGTGTGAAGTCAAAATGGAGGTGTGTGAAGTCAGAGAATGGAGGTGTGGGAAGTCAATGAATGGACTTGTGTGAAGTCAAAATTGTGGTGTGTGAAGTCACAGAATGGAGGTGTGTGAAGTCACAGAATGGAGGTGTGTGAACTGAGAATGGAGGTGTGTGAAGTCACAGAATGGAGGTGTGTGAAGTCATACAATGGAGGTGTGTGAAGTCACAGAATGGAGGGGTGTGAATTTATAGAAGGGAGGTGTGTGAAGTCATAGAATGGAGGGGTGTGAAGTCACAGAATGGAGGGGTGTGAAGTAACAGAATGGAGGTGTGTGAAGTCACAGAATGGAAGTGGGGGAACTCACAATGGAGGTGTGTGAAGTCACAGAAGGGAGGTGTGTGAAGCCAGAAGGGAAGTGTGTGAAGTCACAGAATGGAGATGTGTGAACTCAGAATGGAGGTGTGGGAAGTCACAGAATGGAGGTTTGTGAAGTCATAGAATGGAGGTGTGTGAGGTCATAGAATGGATGTTTCTGAAGTAAGAATGAAGGTGTGTGAAGTCATAGAATGGACGTGTGTGAAGTCATAGAATGGAGGTGTGTGAAGTTACAGAATGGAGGTGTGTGAAGTCAGAATGGAGGTGTGAAGTCATAGAATAGAGGTGGGTGAAGTCATAGAAAGGAGTTGTGGGAAGTCATAGAATAGAGGAGTGTGAAGTCATAGAATGGAGGTGAGTGAAGTCACAGATCCGAGGTCTGTGAAGTCATAGAATGGAGCTGTGTGATGTCAGAATTGAGGAGTGTGAAGTCCTAGAATGGATGTGTGTGAACTCATAGAATGGAGTTGTGTGACGTCACAATGGATGCGTGTGAAGTCACAGAATGGAGGTGTGTGAAGTCATATATTGGAGGTGTGTGAAGTCAGAATGGAGGTGTGTGACGTCACAGAATGGAGGTGTGTGAACTCAGAATGGAGGTGTTTGAAGTCATAGATGGAGGTGTGTGAAGTCACAGTATGGAGGTGTGTGAAATCATAGAATGGAATTTTGTGAATTCACAGAATTGAGCTGTGTGAAGTCAGAATGGAGGAGTGTGAAGTCACAGAATGGAGGTGTGTGAAGTCAGAATGGAGGTGTGTGAACTCATAGAATGGACGTGTGTGAAGTCACAATGGAGGTGTGTGAAGACATAGAATGGAGGTGTGTGAAGTCACAGAATGGAGTTGTGTGAAGTCATAGAATGGAGGTGTGTGAAGTCACAGAATGGAAGTGGGTGAACTCACAATGGAGGTGTGTGAAGTCACAGAATGGAGGTGTGTGAAATCATAGAAGGGAGGTGTGTGAAGTCATAGAATGGAGGTGTGTGAAGTCACAGAATGGAAGTGTGTGAAGTCAAAATGGAGGTGTGTGAAGTCAGAGAATGGAGGTGTGTGAAGTCAAGGAATGGACTTGTGTGAAGTCAAAATTGTGGTGTGTGAAGTCAAAGAATGGATGTGTGTGGAGTCACAGAATGGAGGTGTGTGAAGTCAGAATGGAGGTGTGAAGTCATAGAATGGGGGTGGGTGAAGTCATGGAAAGGAAGTGTGGAAAGTCATAGAATGGAGAAGTGTGAAGTCATAGAATGGAGGTTTGTGAAGTCAGAATGGAGGTGTATGAACTCATAGAATG
Source organism: Megascapheus bottae (assembly GCA_024803745.1). NCBI lineage: Eukaryota > Metazoa > Chordata > Mammalia > Rodentia > Geomyidae > Megascapheus > Megascapheus bottae. Next base: position 150,513 of record JANJXV010001047.1, on the reverse strand, counting down.
TTGGTGTGTGAAGTCACAATGGAGGTGTGTGAAGTCATAGAATGGGGGTGTGTGAAATCAGAGAATGGAGGTGTGTGAAGTCAGAATGCAGGTGTGAGAAGTCATAGAATGGAGGTGTGTTAAGTCATAGAATGGAGGTGTGTGAAGTCATAGATTGGAAGCGTGTGAAGTCATAGAATGGATGTGTGTGAAGTCATAGATTGAAGGTGTGGGGAAGTCATAGTATGGAGGTGTGTGAAGTCACAGAAATGGAGGTGTGTGAAGTCACAGAATGGAGTTGTGTGAAGTCACAATGGAGGTGTGTGAAGTCATAGGATGGAGGTGTGTGAAATCAAAGAATGGAGGTTTGTGAAGTCATAGAATGGATTGTGTGTGAAATCACAGAAAGGAGGTGTGTGAAGTCACAGAATGGTGGTGTGTAAGTCACAGAGTGGAGGTTTGTGAAGTCATAGAATGGAGGTGTGTGAAGTCACAGAATGCAGGTGTGTGAAGTCAGAATAGAGGTGTGCGAAGTCAAGAATGGAGGTGTGTAAAGTCAGAATGGAGCTGTGTGAAGTCATAGAATGGATGTGTGTGAAGTCAGAATGGATGTGTGTGAACTCATAGAATGGAGGTGTATGAAGTCACAATGGAGGTGTGTGAAGTCACAGAATGGATGTGTGTGAACTCAGAAAGGAGGTGTGTGAAGTCATAGAATGGAGGTCTGTGAAGTCATAGAATGGAGGTGTGTGAAATCATAGAATGGAGGTGTGTGAAGTCACAGAATTGAGGTGTGTGAACACAGAATGGAGGTGTGTGAAGACAGAATGGAGGTGTGTGAAGTCAGATAATGGAGGTGTGTGAAGTCATAGAATGGAGGTGGTGAAGTGACAGAATGGAGCTGTGTGAAGTCATAGAATGGAGGTGTGTGAAGTCACAGAATGGTGGTGTGTGAAGTCATAGAATGGAGGGGTGTGAAGTCATAGAATGGAGGTGTGTTAAGTCATAGAATGGAGGTGTGGAAGTCACAGAATGGAGGTGTGTGAAGTCACAGAATGGAGGTGTGTGAACTGAGAATGGAGGTGTGTGAAGTCACAGAATGGAGGTGGGTGAAGTCATACAATGGAGGTGTGTGAAGTCACAGAATGGAGGGGAGGAATTCACAGAAGGGAGGTGTGTGAAGTCATTGAATGGAGGTGTGTGAAGTCACATAATGGAGGTGTGTGAAGTCACAGAATGGAGGTGTGTGAAGACACAAAATGGAAGTGGGTGAACTCACAATGGAGGTGTGTGAAGTCACAGAATGGAGGTGTGTGAATTCATAGAAGGGAGGTGTGTGAAGTCATAGAACGGAGGTGTGTGAAGTCACAGAATGGAAGTGTGTGAAGTCAAAATGGAGGTGTGTGAAGTCAGAGAATGGAGGTGTGGGAAGTCAATGAATGGACTTGTGTGAAGTCAAAATTGTGGTGTGTGAAGTCACAGAATGGAGGTGTGTGAAGTCACAGAATGGAGGTGTGTGAACTGAGAATGGAGGTGTGTGAAGTCACAGAATGGAGGTGTGTGAAGTCATACAATGGAGGTGTGTGAAGTCACAGAATGGAGGGGTGTGAATTTATAGAAGGGAGGTGTGTGAAGTCATAGAATGGAGGGGTGTGAAGTCACAGAATGGAGGGGTGTGAAGTAACAGAATGGAGGTGTGTGAAGTCACAGAATGGAAGTGGGGGAACTCACAATGGAGGTGTGTGAAGTCACAGAAGGGAGGTGTGTGAAGCCAGAAGGGAAGTGTGTGAAGTCACAGAATGGAGATGTGTGAACTCAGAATGGAGGTGTGGGAAGTCACAGAATGGAGGTTTGTGAAGTCATAGAATGGAGGTGTGTGAGGTCATAGAATGGATGTTTCTGAAGTAAGAATGAAGGTGTGTGAAGTCATAGAATGGACGTGTGTGAAGTCATAGAATGGAGGTGTGTGAAGTTACAGAATGGAGGTGTGTGAAGTCAGAATGGAGGTGTGAAGTCATAGAATAGAGGTGGGTGAAGTCATAGAAAGGAGTTGTGGGAAGTCATAGAATAGAGGAGTGTGAAGTCATAGAATGGAGGTGAGTGAAGTCACAGATCCGAGGTCTGTGAAGTCATAGAATGGAGCTGTGTGATGTCAGAATTGAGGAGTGTGAAGTCCTAGAATGGATGTGTGTGAACTCATAGAATGGAGTTGTGTGACGTCACAATGGATGCGTGTGAAGTCACAGAATAGAGGTGTGTGAAGTCATATATTGGAGGTGTGTGAAGTCAGAATGGAGGTGTGTGACGTCACAGAATGGAGGTGTGTGAACTCAGAATGGAGGTGTTTGAAGTCATAGATGGAGGTGTGTGAAGTCACAGTATGGAGGTGTGTGAAATCATAGAATGGAATTTTGTGAATTCACAGAATTGAGCTGTGTGAAGTCAGAATGGAGGAGTGTGAAGTCACAGAATGGAGGTGTGTGAAGTCAGAATGGAGGTGTGTGAACTCATAGAATGGACGTGTGTGAAGTCACAATGGAGGTGTGTGAAGACATAGAATGGAGGTGTGTGAAGTCACAGAATGGAGTTGTGTGAAGTCATAGAATGGAGGTGTGTGAAGTCACAGAATGGAAGTGGGTGAACTCACAATGGAGGTGTGTGAAGTCACAGAATGGAGGTGTGTGAAATCATAGAAGGGAGGTGTGTGAAGTCATAGAATGGAGGTGTGTGAAGTCACAGAATGGAAGTGTGTGAAGTCAAAATGGAGGTGTGTGAAGTCAGAGAATGGAGGTGTGTGAAGTCAAGGAATGGACTTGTGTGAAGTCAAAATTGTGGTGTGTGAAGTCAAAGAATGGATGTGTGTGGAGTCACAGAATGGAGGTGTGTGAAGTCAGAATGGAGGTGTGAAGTCATAGAATGGGGGTGGGTGAAGTCATGGAAAGGAAATGTGGAAAGTCATAGAATGGAGAAGTGTGAAGTCATAGAATGGAGGTTTGTGAAGTCAGAATGGAGGTGTATGAACTCATAGAATGTTGGTGTGTGAAGTCACAATGGAGGTGTGTGAAGTCATAGAATGGGGGTGTGTGAAATCAGAGAATGGAGGTGTGTGAAGTCAGAATGCAGGTGTGAGAAGTCATAGAATGGAGGTGTGTTAAGTCATAGAATGGAGGTGTGTGAAGTCATAGATTGGAAGCGTGTGAAGTCATAGAATGGATGTGTGTGAAGTCATAGATTGAAGGTGTGGGGAAGTCATAGTATGGAGGTGTGTGAAGTCACAGAAATGGAGGTGTGTGAAGTCACAGAATGGAGTTGTGTGAAGTCACAATGGAGGTGTGTGAAGTCATAGGATGGAGGTGTGTGAAATCAAAGAATGGAGGTTTGTGAAGTCATAGAATGGATTGTGTGTGAAATCACAGAAAGGAGGTGTGTGAAGTCACAGAATGGTGGTGTGTAAGTCACAGAGTGGAGGTTTGTGAAGTCATAGAATGGAGGTGTGTGAAGTCACAGAACGCAGGTGTGTGAAGTCAGAATAGAGGTGTGCGAAGTCAAGAATGGAGGTGTGTAAAGTCAGAATGGAGCTGTGTGAAGTCATAGAATGGATGTGTGTGATGTCAGAATGGAGGTGTGTGAACTCATAGAATGGAGGTGTATGAAGTCACAATGGAGGTGTGTGAAGTCACAGAATGGATGTGTGTGATCTCAGAAAGGAGGTGTGTGACGTCATAGAATGGAGGTCTGTGAAGTCATAGAATGGAGGTGTGTGAAGTCACAGAATGGAAGTGGGTGAACTCACAATGGAGGTGTGTGAAGTCACAGAATGGAGGTGTGTGAAATCATAGAAGGGAGGTGTGTGAAGTCATAGAATGGAGGAGTGTGAAGTCACAGAATGGAAGTGTGTGAAGTCAAAATGGAGGTGTGTGAAGTCAAAGAATGGATGTGTGTGGAGTCACAGAATGGAGGTGTGTGAAGTCAAAATGGAGGTGTGTGAAGTCAAAGAATGGATGTGTTTGAAGTCATAGAATGGAGGTGTATGAAGTCATGGAATGGAGGTGTGTGAAGTCAAACATTGGAAGTGTGTGAAGTTACAGAATGGAGGTGTGTGAAGTCATAGAATGGAGGTGTGTGAAGTCATAGAATGGAGGTGTGTGAAGTCAGAGAATGGAGGTGTGTGAAGTCAGAATGCAGTTGTGTGAAGTCATAGAATGGAGGTGTGTGAAGTCATAGATTGGAAGTGTGTGAAGTCATAGAATGGATGTGTTTGAAGTCATAGAATGGAGGTGTATAAAGTCATGGAATGGAGGTGTGTGAAGTCAAACATTGGAAGTGTGTGAAGTAACAGAGGGAGGTGTGTGAAGTCACAGAATGGAGTTCTGTGAAGTCACAGTGGAGGTGTGTGAAGTCATAGAATGGAGGTGTGTGAAGTCACAGCATGGAGGTGTGTGAAGTCAGAATGGAGATGTGTGAAGACATAGAATGGAGGTGTGTGAAGTCACAATGCAGGTGTGTGAACTCATAGAATGGAGGTGGGTGAAGTCACAATGCAGGTGTGTGAAGTCATAGAATGTAATTGTGTGAACTCAGAAAGGAGGTGTGTGAAGTCACAGAATAGAGGTGTGTGAAGTCGTACAATGCAGGTGTGTGAAGTCACAGAATGGAGTTGTGTGAATTCATAGAATGGAGGTGTGTGAAGTCAGAGAATGGAGGTGTGTGAAGTCACAGAATGGAGGGGTGTGAATTAACAGAATGGAGGTGTGTGAAGTCACAGAATGGAAGTGGGTGAACTCACAATGGAGGTGTGTGAAGTCACAGAAGGGAGGTGTGTGAATTCAGAAGGGAGGTGTGTGAAGTCACAGAATGGAGATGTGTGAACTCAGAATGGAGGTGTGGGAAGTCACAGAATGGAGATTTGTGAAGTCATAGAATGGAGGTGTGTGAGGTCATAGAATGGATGTTTCTGAAGTAAGAATGAAGGTGTGTGAAGTCATAGAATGGAGGTGTGTGAAGTCATAGAATGGAGGTGTGTGAAGTCACAGAATGGAGGTGTGTGAAGTCAGAATGGAGGTGTGAAGTCATAGAATAGAGGTGGGTGAAGTCATAGAAAGGAGTTGTGGGAAGTCATAGAATAGAGGAGTGTGAAGTCATAGAATGGAGGTGAGTGAAGTCACAGATCCGAGGTCTGTGAAGTCATAGAATGGAGCTGTGTGATGTCAGAATTGAGGAGTGTGAAGTCCTAGAATGGATGTGTGTGAACTCATAGAATGGAGGTGTGTGACGTCACAATGGAAGTGTGTGAAGTCACAGAATGGAGGTGTGTGAAGTCATATATTGGAGGTGTGTGAAGTCAGAATGGAGGTGTGTGAAGTCACAGAATGGAGGTATGTGAACTCAGAATGGAGGTGTTTGAAGTCATAGATGGAGGTGTGTGAAGTCACAGTATGGAGGTGTGTGAAACCATAGAATGGAATTTTGTGAATTCACAGAATGGAGCTGTGTGAAGTCAGAATGGACGAGTGTGAAGTCATAGAATGGAGGTGTGTGAAGTCAGAATGGAGGTGTGTGAACTCATAGAATGGACGTGTGTGAAGTCACAATGGAGCTGTGTGAAGACAGAGAATGGAGGTGTGTGAAGTCACAGAATGGAGGTGTGTGAAGTCATAGAATGGAGGTGTGTGAAGTCATAGAATGGAGGTGTGTGAAGTCATAGAATGGATGTTTCTGAAGTAAGAATGAAGGTGTGTGAAGTCATAGAATGGAGGTGTGTGAAGTCAAAATGGAGGTGTGTGAACTCATAGAATGGAGGTGTGTGAAGTTACAGAATGGAGGTGTGTGAAGTCAGAATGGAGGTGTGAAGTCATAGAATGGGGGTGGGTGAAGTCATGGAAAGGAAGTGTGGGAAGTCATAGAATGGAGAAGTGTGAAGTCATAGAGTGGAGGTGAGTGAAGTCACATATTCAAAGTCTGTGAAGTCATAGAATGGAGGTTTGTGAAGTCAGAATGGAGGTGTATGAACTCATAGAATGTTGTTGTGTAAAGTCACAATGGAGGTGTGTGAAGTCATAGAATGGGGGTGTGTGAAATCAGAGAATGGAGGTGTGTGAAGTCAGAATGCAGGTGTGAGAAGTCATAGAATGGAGGTGTGTTAAGTCATAGAATGGAGGTGTGTGAAGTCATAGATTGGAAGCGTGTGAAGTCATAGAATGGATGTGTGTGAAGTCATAGATTGAAGGTGTGGGGAAGTCATAGTATGGAGGTGTGTGAAGTCACAGAAATGGAGGTGTGTGAAGTCACAGAATGGAGTTGTGTGAAGTCACAATGGAGGTGTGTGAAGTCATAGGATGGAGGTGTGTGAAATCAAAGAATGGAGGTTTGTGAAGTCATAGAATGGATTGTGTGTGAAATCACAGAAAGGAGGTGTGTGAAGTCACAGAATGGTGGTGTGTAAGTCACAGAGTGGAGGTTTGTGAAGTCATAGAATGGAGGTGTGTGAAGTCACAGAATGCAGGTGTGTGAAGTCAGAATAGAGGTGTGCGAAGTCAAGAATGGAGGTGTGTAAAGTCAGAATGGAGCTGTGTGAAGTCATAGAATGGATGTGTGTGAAGTCAGAATGGAGGTGTGTGAACTCATAGAATGGAGGTGTATGAAGTCACAATGGAGGTGTGTGAAGTCACAGAATGGATGTGTGTGAACTCAGAAAGGAGGTGTGTGAAGTCATAGAATGGAGGTCTGTGAAGTCATAGAATGGAGGTGTGTGAAATCATAGAATGGAGGTGTGTGAAGTCACAGAATTGAGGTGTGTGAAGACAGAATGGAGGTGTGTGAAGACAGAATGGAGGTGTGTGAAGTCAGATAATGGAGGTGTGTGAAGTCATAGAATGGAGGTGGTGAAGTGACAGAATGGAGCTGTGTGAAGTCATAGAATGGAGGTGTGTGAAGTCACAGAATGGTGGTGTGTGAAGTCATAGAATGGAGGGGTGTGAAGTCATAGAATGGAGGTGTGTTAAGTCATAGAATGGAGGTGTGGAAGTCACAGAATGGAGGTGTGTGAAGTCACAGAATGGAGGTGTGTGAACTGAGAATGGAGGTGTGTGAAGTCACAGAATGGAGGTGTGTGAAGTCATACAATGGAGGTGTGTGAAGTCACAGAATGGAGGGGTGTGAATTCATAGAAGGGAGGTGTGTGAAGTCATAGAATGGAGGGGTGTGAAGTCACATAATGGAGGTGTGTGAAGTCACAGAATGGAGGTGTGTGAAGACACAGAATGGAAGTGGGTGAACTCACAATGGAGGTGTGTGAAGTCACAGAATGGAGGTGTGTGAATTCATAGAAGGGAGGTGTGTGAAGTCATAGAATGGAGGAGTGTGAAGTCACAGAATGGAAGTGTGTGAAGTCAAAATGGAGGTGTGTGAAGTCAGAGAATGGAGGTGTGTGAAGTCGATGAATGGACTTGTGTGAAGTCAAAATTGTGGTGTGTGAAGTCAAAGAATGGATGTGTGTGGAGTCACAGAATGGAGGTGTGTGAAGTCAAAATGGAGGTGTGTGAAGTCAAAGCATGGATGTGTTTGAAGTCATAGAATGGAGGTGTATGAAGTCATGGAATGGAGGTGTGTGAAGTCAAACATTGGAAGTGTGTGAAGTTACAGAATGGAGGTGTGTGAAGTCATAGAATGGAGGTGTGTGAAGTCATAGAATGGAGGTGTGTGAAGTCAGAGAATGGAGGTGTGTGAAGTCAGAATGCAGGTGTGTGAAGTCATAGAATGGAGGTGTGTGAAGTCATAGATTGGAAGTGTGTGAAGTCATAAATTGGAGGTGTGTGAAGTCACAGAGGGAGGTGTGTGAAGTCACAGAATGGAGTTCTGTGAAGTCACAGTGGAGGTGTGTGAAGTCATAGAATGGAGGTGTGTGAAGTCACATCATGGAGGTGTGTGAAGTCAGAATGGAGATGTGTGAAGTCATAGAATGGAGGTGTGTGAAGTCACAATGCAGGTGTGTGAACTCATAGAATGGAGGTGGGTGAAGTCACAATGCAGGTGTGTGAAGTCATAGAATGGAGTTGTGTGAACTGAGAAAGAAGGTGTGTGAAGTCACAGAATGGAGGTGTGTGAAGTCATACAATGGAGGTGTGTGAAGTCACAGAATGGAGGTGTGTGAATTCATAGAATGGATGTGTGTGAAGTCATAGAATGGAGGTGTGTGAAGTCACAGAATGGAGGGGTGTGAAGTAACAGAATGGAGGTGTGTGAAGTCACAGAATGGAAGTGGGTGAACTCACAATAGAGGTGTTTGAAGTCACAGAATGGAGGGGTGTGAAGTCATAGAATGGAGGTGTGTGAAGTCACAGAATGGAGGTGTGTGAAGTCAGAATGGAGGTGTGAAGTCATAGAATAGAGGTGGGTGAAGTCATAGAAAGGAGTTGTGGGAAGTCATAGAATAGAGGAGTGTGAAGTCATAGAATGGAGGTGAGTGAAGTCACAGATCCGAGGTCTGTGAAGTCATAGAATGGAGCTGTGTGATGTCAGAATTGAGGAGTGTGAAGTCCTAGAATGGATGTGTGTGAACTCATAGAATGGAGGTGTGTGACGTCACAATGGAAGTGTGTGAAGTCACAGAATTGAGGTGTGAGAAGTCATATATTGGAGGTGTGTGAAGTCAGAATGGAGGTGTGTGAAGTCACAGAATGGAGGTGTGTGAACTCAGAATGGAGTTGTTTGAAGTCATAGATGGAGGAGTGTGAAGTCACAGTATGGAGGTGTGTGAAATTATAGAATGGAATTTTGTGAATTCACAGAATGGAGCTGTGTGAAGTCAGAATGGAGGAGTGTGAAGTCATAGAATGGAGCTGTGTGAAGACAGAATGGAGGTGGGTGAACTCATAGAATGGACGTGTGTGAAGTTACAATGGAGGTGTGTGAAGACAGAGAATGGAGGTGTGTGAAGTCACAAAATGGAGGTGTGAAGTCATAGAATGGAGGTGTGTGAAGTCATAGGATGGAGGTGTGTGAAATCATAGAATGGATGTTTCTGAAGTAAGAATGAAGGTGTGTGAAGTCATAGAATGGAGGTGTGTGAAGTCAAAATGGAGGTGTGTGAACTCATAGAATGGAGGTGTGTGAAGTCACAGAATGGAGGTGTGTGAAGTCAGAATGGAGGAGTGAAGTCATAGAATGGAGGTGGGTGAAGTCATGGAAAGGAGGTGTGGGAAGTCATAGAATGGAGAAGTGTGAAGTCATAGAGTGGAGGTGAGTGAAGTCACATATTCAAAGTCTGTGAAGTCATAGAATGGAGCTTTGTGAAGTCAGAATGGAGGTGTATGAACTCATAGAATGGAGGTGTGTGAAGTTACAATGGAGGTGTGTGAAGTCATAGAATGGGGGTGTGTGAAATCAGAGAATGGAGGTGTGTGAAGTCAGAATGCAGGTGTGTGAAGTCATAGAATGGAGGTGTGTGAAGTCATAGAATGTAGGTGTGTGAAGTCATAGATTGGAAGCGTGTGACGTCATAGAATGGAGGTGTGTGAAGTCATAGATTGAAGGTGTGGGGAAGTCATAGTATGGAGGTGTGTGAAGTCACAGAATGGAGGTGTGTGAAGTCACAGAATGGAGCTGTGTGAAGTCACAATGGAGGTGTGTGAAGTCATAGGATGGAGGTGTGTGAAAACAAAGAATGGAGGTTTGGAAGTCATAGAATGGATTGTGTGTGAAATCAGACAATGGAGGTGTGTGAAGTCACAGAATGGAGGTGTGTAAAGTCACAGAGTGGAGGTGTGTGAAGTCACAGAATGGAGGTTTGTGAAGTCATAGAATGCAGGTGTGTGAAGTCAGAATAGAGGTGTGCGAAGTCATAGAATGGAGGTGTGTGAAGTCAGAATGGAGCTGTGTGAAGTCATAGAATGGAAGTGTGTGAAGTCAGAATGGAGGTGTGTGAACTCATAGAATGGAGGTGTATGAAGTCAAAATGGAGGTGTGTGAAGTCACAGAATGGATGTGTGTGAACTCATAAAGGAGGTGTGTGAAGTCATAGAATGGAGGTCTGTGAAGTCATAGAATGGAGGTTTGTGAAATCATAGAATGGAGGTGTGTGAAGTCATAGATTGGAAGCGTGTGAAGTCATAGAATGGAGGTGTGTGAAGTCATAGATTGAAGGTGTGGGGAAGTCATAGTATGGAGGTGCGTGGAGTCACAGAAATGGAGGTGTGTGAAGTCACAGAATGGAGTTGTGTGAAGTCACAATGGAGGTGTGTGAAGTCATAGGATGGAGGTGTGTGAAATCAAAGAATGGAGGTTTGTGAAGTCATAGAATGGATTGTGTGTGAAATCACAGAAAGGAGGTGTGTGAAGTCACAGAATGGTGGTGTGTAAGTCACAGAGTGGAGGTTTGTGAAGTCATAGAATGGAGGTGTGTGAAGTCACAGAATGCAGGTGTGTGAAGTCAGAAAAAAGGTGTGCGAAGTCAAGAATGGAGGTGTGTAAAGTCAGAATGGAGCTGTGTGAAGTCATAGAATGGATGTGTGTGAAGTCAGAATGCAGGTGTGTGAACTCATAGAATGGAGGTGTATGAAGTCACAATGGAGTTGTGTGAAGTCACAGAATGGATGTGTGTGAACTCAGAAAGGAGGTGTGTCAAGTCATACAATGGAGGTCTGTGAAGTCATAGAATGGAGGTGTGTGAAATCATAGAATGGAGGTGTGTGAAGTCACAGAATTGTGGTGTGTGAAGACAGAATGGAGGTGTGTGAAGAGAGAATGGAGGTGTGTGAAATCAGATAATGGAGGTGTGTGAAGTCACAATGCAGGTGTGTGAAGTCATAGAATGGAGGTGTGTGAAGTCATAGAATGGAGGTGGTGAAGTGACAGAATGGAGGTGTGTGACGTCATAGAATGGAGGTGCGTGAAGTCACAGAATGGTGGTGTGTGAAGTCATAGAATGGAGGAGTGTGAAGTCCTAGAATGGAGGTGTGTTAAGTCATAGAATGGAGGTGTGGAAGTCACAGAATGGAGGGGTGTGAAGTCACAGAATGGAGGTGTGTGAACTGAGAAGGAGGTGTGTGAAGTCACAGAATGGAGGTGGGTGAAGTCATACAATGGAGGTGTGTGAAGTCACAGATTGGAGGGGTGTGAATTCATAGAAGGGAGGTGTGTGAAGTCATAGAATGGAGGTGTGTGAAGTCACATAATGGAGGTGTGTGAAGTCACAGAGTGGAGGTGTGTGAAGACACAGAATGGAAGTGGGTGAACTCAAAATGGAGGTGTGTGAAGTCACAGAATGGAGGTGTGTGAATTCATAGAAGGGAGGTGTGTGAAGTCATAGAACGGAGGTGTGTGAAGTCACAGAATGGAAATGTGTGAAGTCAAAATGGAGGGGTGTGAAGTCAGAGAATGGAGGTGTGTGAAGTCAATGAATGGACTTGTGTGAAGTCAAAATTGTGGTGTGTGAAGTCACAGAATGGAGGTGTGTGAAGTCACAGAGTGGAGGTGTGTGAACTGAGAATGGAGGTGTGTGAAGTCACAGAATGGAGGTGTGTGAAGTCATACAATGGAGGTGTGTGAAGTCACAGAATGGAGGGGTGTGAATTCAGAGAAGGGAGCTGTGTGAAGTCATAGAATGGAGGGGTGTGAAGTCACATAATGGAGGTGTGTGCAGTCACAGAATGGAGGTGTGTGAAGACACAGAATGGAAGTGGGTGAACTCACAATGGAGGTGTGAGAAGTCACAGAATGGAGGTGTGTGAATTCATAGAAGGGAGGTGTGTGAAGTCATAGAATGGAGGTGTGTGAAGTCACAGAATGGAAGTGTGTGAAGTCAAAATGGAGGTGTGTGAAGTCAGAGAATGGAGGTGTGTGAAGTCAATGAATGGACTTGTGTGAAGTCAAAATTGTGGTGTGTGAAGTCAAAGAATGGATGTGTGGAGTCACAGAATGGAGGTGTGTGAAGTCAAAATGGAGGTGTGTGAAGTCAAAGAATGGATGAGTTTGAAGTCATAGAATGGAGGTGTATGAAGTCATGGAATGGAGGTGTGTGAAGTCAAACATTGGAAGTGTGTGAAGTTACAGAATGGAGGTGTGTGAAGTCATAGAATGGAGGTGTGTGAAGTCATAGAATGGAGGTGTGTGAAGTCAGAGAATGGAGGTGTGTGAAGTCAGAATGCAGGTGTGTGAAGTCATAGAATGGAGGTGTGTGAAGTCATAGATTGGAAGTGTGTGAAGTCATAAATTGGAGGTGTGTGAAGTCACAGAGGGAGGTGTGTGAAGTCACAGAATGGAGTTCTGTGAAGTCACAGTGGAGGTGTGTGAAGTCATAGAATGGAGGTGTGTGAAGTCACAGCATGGAGGTGTGTGAAGTCAGAATGGAGATGTGTGAAGTCATAGAATGGAGGTGTGTGAAGTCACAATGCAGGTGTGTGAACTCATAGAATGGAGGTGGGTGAAGTCACAATGCAGGTGTGTGAAGTCATAGAATGGAGTTGTGTGAACTCAGAAAGGAGGTGTGTGAAGTCACAGAATAGAGGTGTGTGAAGTCATACAATGGAGGTGTGTGAAGTCACAGAATGGAGGTGTGTGAATTCATAGAATGGAGGTGTGTGAAGTCATAGAATGGAGGTGTGTGAAGTCACAGAATGGAGGGGTGTGAAGTAACAGAATGGAGGTGTGTGAAGTCACAGAATGGAAGTTGCTGAACTCACAATGGAGGTGTATGAAGTCACAGAAGGGAGGTGTGTGAATTCAGAAGGGAGGTGTGTGAAGTCACATAATGGAGATGTGTGAACTCAGAATGGAGGTGTGGGAAGTAACAGAATGGAGATTTGTGAAGTCATAGAATGGAGGTGTGTTTGGTCATAGAATGGATGTTTCTGAAGTAAGAATGAAGGTGTGTGAAGTCATAGAATGGAGGTGTGTGAAGTCATAGAATGGAGGTGTGTGAAGTCACAGAATGGAGGTGTGTGAAGTCAGAATGGAGGTGTGAAGTCATAGAATAGAGGTGGGTGAAGTCATAGAAAGGAGTTGTGGGAAGTCATAGAATAGAGGAGTGTGAAGTCATAGAATGGAGGTGAGTGAAGTCACAGATCCGAGGTCTGTGAAGTCATAGAATGGAGCTGTGTGATGTCAGAATTGAGGAGTGTGAAGTCCTACAATGGATGTGTGTGAACTCATAGAATGGAGGTGTGTGACGTCACAATGGAAGTGTGTGAAGTCACAGAATGGAGGTGTGTGAAGTCATATATTGGAGGTGTGTGAAGTCAGAATGGAGGTGTGTGAAGTCACAGAATGGAGGTATGTGAACTCAGAATGGAGGTGTTTGAAGTCATAGATTGAGGTGTGTGAAGTCACAGTATGGAGGTGTGTGAAATCATAGAATGGAATTTTGTGAATTCACAGAATGGAGCTGTGTGAAGTCAGAATGGAGGAGTGTGAAGTCATAGAATGGAGGTGTGTGAAGTCAGAATGGAGGTGTGTGAACTCATAGAATGGACGTGTGTGAAGTCACAATGGAGGTGTGTGAAGACAGAGAATGGAGGTGTGTGAAGTCACAGAATGGAGGTGTGTGAAGTCTTAGAATGGAGGTGTGTGAAGTCACAGAATGGAGGTGTGTGAAGTCAGAATGGAGGTGTGAAGTCATAGAATGGGGGTGGGTGAAGTCATGGAAAGGAGGTGTGGGAAGTCATAGAATGGAGAAGTTTGAAGTCATAGTGTGGAGGTGAGTGAAGTCACATATTCAAAGTCTGTGAAGTCATAGAATGGAGGTTTGTGAAGTCAGAATGGAGGTGTATGAACTCATAGAATGTTGGTGTGTGAAGTCACAATGGAGGTGTGTGAAGTCATAGAATGGGGGTGTGTGAAATCAGAGAATGGAGGTGTGTGAAGTCAGAATGCAGGTGTGTAAAGTCATAGAATGGAGGTGTGTGAAGTCATAGAATGGAGGTGTGTGAAGTCATAGATTGGAAGCGTGTGAAGTCATAGAATGGAGGTGTGTGAAGTCATAGATTGAAGGTGTGGGGAAGTCATAGTATGGAGGTGTGTGAAGTCACAGAAATGGAGGTGTGTGAAGTCACAGAATGGAGTTGTGTGAAGTCACAATGGAGGTGTGTGAAGTCATAGGATGGAGGTGTGTGAAATCAAAGAATGGAGGTTTGTGAAGTCATAGAATGGATTGTGTGTGAAATCACAGAAAGGAGGTGTGTGAAGTCACAGAATGGTGGTGTGTAAGTCACAGAGTGGAGGTTTGTGAAGTCATAGAATGGAGGTGTGTGAAGTCACAGAATGCAGGTGTGTGAAGTCAGAATAGAGGTGTGCGAAGTCAAGAATGGAGGTGTGTAAAGTCAGAATGGAGCTGTGTGAAGTCATAGAATGGATGTGTGTGAAGTCAGAATGGAGGTGTGTGAACTCATAGAATGGAGGTGTATGAAGTCACAATGGAGGTGTGTGAAGTCACAGAATGGATGTGTGTGATCTCAGAAAGGAGGTGTGTGAAGTCATAGAATGGAGGTCTGTGAAGTCATAGAATTGAGGTGTGTGAAATCATAGAATGGAGGTGTGTGAAGTCACAGAATTGAGGTGTGTGAAGACAGAATGGAGGTGTGTGAAGACAGAATGGAGGTGTGTGAAGTCAGATAATGGAGGTGTGTGAAGTCATAGAATGGAAGTGGTGAAGTGACAGAATGGAGGTGTGTGAAGTCATAGAATGGAGGTGTGTGAAGTCATAGATTGGAAGTGTGTGAAGTCATAAATTGGAGGTGTGTGAAGTCACAGAGGGAGGTGTGTGAAGTCACAGAATGGAGTTCTGTGAAGTCACAGTGGAGGTGTGTGAAGTCATAGAATGGAGGTGTGTGAAGTCACAGCATGGAGGTGTGTGAAGTCAGAATGGAGATGTGTGAAGTCATAGAATGGAGGTGTGTGAAGTCACAATGCAGGTGTGTGAACTCATAGAATGGAGGTGGGTGAAGTCACAATGCAGGTGTGTGAAGTCATAGAATGGAGTTGTGTGAACTCAGAAAGGAGGTGTGTGAAGTCACAGAATAGAGGTGTGTGAAGTCATACAATGGAGGTATGTGAAGTCACAGAATGGAGGTGTGTGAATTCATAGAATGGAGGTGTGTGAAGTCATAGAATGGAGGTGTGTGAAGTCACAGAATGGAGGGGTGTGAAGTAACAGAATGGAGGTGTGTGAAGTCACAGAATGGAAGTTGCTGAACTCACAATGGAGGTGTATGAAGTCACAGAAGGGAGGTGTGTGAATTCAGAAGGGAGGTGTGTGAAGTCACAGAATGGAGATGTGTGAACTCAGAATGGAGGTGTGGGAAGTCACAGAATGGAGATTTGTGAAGTCATAGAATGGAGGTGTGTTTGGTCATAGAATGGATGTTTCTGAAGTAAGAATGAAGGTGTGTGAAGTCATAGAATGGAGGTGTGTGAAGTCATAGAATGGAGGTGTGTGAAGTCACAGAATGGAGGTGTGTGAAGTGAGAATGGAGGTGTGAAGTCATAGAATAGAGGTGGGTGAAGTCATAGAAAGGAGTTGTGGGAAGTCATAGAATAGAGGAGTGTGAAGTCATAGAATGGAGGTGAGTGAAGTCACAGATCCGAGGTCTGTGAAGTCATAGAATGGAGCTGTGTGATGTCAGAATTGAGGAGTGTGAAGTCCTACAATGGATGTGTGTGAACTCATAGAATGGAGGTGTGTGACGTCACAATGGAAGTGTGTGAAGTCACAGAATGGAGGTGTGTGAAGTCATATATTGGAGGTGTGTGAAGTCAGAATGGAGGTGTGTGAAGTCACAGAATGGAGGTATGTGAACTCAGAATGGAGGTGTTTGAAGTCATAGATGGAGGTGTGTGAAGTCACAGTATGGAGGTGTGTGAAATCATAGAATGGAATTTTGTGAATTCACAGAATGGAGCTGTGTGAAGTCAGAATGGAGGAGTGTGAAGTCATAGAATGGAGGTGTGTGAAGTCAGAATGGAGGTGTGTGAACTCATAGAATGGACGTGTGTGAAGTCACAATGGAGTTGTGTGAAGACAGAGAATGGAGGTGTGTGAAGTCACAGAATGGAGGTGTGTGAAGTCTTAGAATGGAGGTGTGTGAAGTCACAGAATGGAGGTGTGTGAAGTCAGAATGGAGGTGTGAAGTCATAGAATGGGGGTGGGTGAAGTCATGGAAAGGAGGTGTGGGAAGTCATAGAATGGAGAAGTTTGAAGTCATAGAGTGGAGGTGAGTGAAGTCACATATTCAAAGTCTGTGAAGTCATAGAATGGAGGTTTGTGAAGTCAGAATGGAGGTGTATGAACTCATAGAATGTTGGTGTGTGAAGTCACAATGGAGGTGTGTGAAGTCATAGAATGGGGGTGTGTGAAATCAGAGAATGGAGGTGTGTGAAGTCAGAATGCAGGTGTGTAAAGTCATAGAATGGAGGTGTGTGAAGTCATAGAATGGAGGTGTGTGAAGTCATAGATTGGAAGCGTGTGAAGTCATAGAATGGAGGTGTGTGAAGTCATAGATTGAAGGTGTGGGGAAGTCATAGTATGGAGGTGTGTGAAGTCACAGAAATGGAGGTGTGTGAAGTCACAGAATGGAGTTGTGTGAAGTCACAATGGAGGTGTGTGAAGTCATAGGATGGAGGTGTGTGAAATCAAAGAATGGAGGTTTGTGAAGTCATAGAATGGATTGTGTGTGAAATCACAGAAAGGAGGTGTGTGAAGTCACAGAATGGTGGTGTGTAAGTCACAGAGTGGAGGTTTGTGAAGTCATAGAATGGAGGTGTGTGAAGTCACAGAATGCAGGTGTGTGAAGTCAGAATAGAGGTGTGCGAAGTCAAGAATGGAGGTGTGTAAAGTCAGAATGGAGCTGTGTGAAGTCATAGAATGGATGTGTGTGAAGTCAGAATGGAGGTGTGTGAACTCATAGAATGGAGGTGTATGAAGTCACAATGGAGGTGTGTGAAGTCACAGAATGGATGTGTGTGATCTCAGAAAGGAGGTGTGTGAAGTCATAGAATGGAGGTCTGTGAAGTCATAGAATTGAGGTGTGTGAAATCATAGAATGGAGGTGTGTGAAGTCACAGAATTGAGGTGTGTGAAGACAGAATGGAGGTGTGTGAAGACAGAATGGAGGTGTGTGAAGTCAGATAATGGAGGTGTGTGAAGTCATAGAATGGAAGTGGTGAAGTGACAGAATGGAGGTGTGTGAAGTCATAGAATGGAGGTGTGTGAAGTCACAGAATGGTGGTGTGTGAAGTCATAGAATGGAGGGGTGTGAAGTCATAGAATGGAGGTGTGTTAAGTCATAGAATGGAGGTGTGGAAGTCACAGAATGGAGGTGTGTGAAGTCACAGAATGGAGGTGTGTGAACTGAGAATGGAGGTGCGTGAAGTCACAGAATGGAGGTGGGTGAAGTCATACAATGGAGGTGTGTGAAGTCACAGAATGGAGGGGTGTGAATTCACAGAAGGGAGGTGTGTGAAGTCATTGAATGGAGGTGTGTGAAGTCACATAATGGAGGTGTGTGAAGTCACAGAATGGAGGTGTGTGAAGACACAGAATGGAAGTGGGTGAACTCACAATGGAGGTGTGTGAAGTCACAGAATGGAAGTGTGTGAATTCATAGAAGGGAGGTGTGTGAAGTCATAGAACGGAGGTGTGTGAAGTCACAGAATGGAAGTGTGTGAAGTCAAAATGGAGGTGTGTGAAGTCAGAGAATGGAGGTGTGTGAAGTCAATGAACGGACTTGTGTGAAGTCAAAATTGTGGTGTGTGAAGTCACAGAATGGAGGTGTGTGAAGTCACAGAATGGAGGTGTGTGAACTGAGAATGGAGGTGTGTGAAGTCACAGAATGGAGGTGTGTGAAGTCATACAATGGAGGTGTGTGAAGTCACAGAATGGAGGGGTGTGAATTCATAGAAGGGAGGTGTCTGAAGTCATAGAATGGAGGGGTGTGAAGTCACATAATGGAGGTGTGTGAAGTCACAGAATGTAGGTGTGTGAAGACACAGAATGGAAGTGGGTGAACTCACAATGGAGGTGTGTGAAGTCACAGAATGGAGGTGTGTGAATTCATAGAATGGAGGTGTGTGAAGTCATAGAATGGAGGAGTGTGAAGTCACAGAATGGAAGTGTGTGAAGTCAAAATGGAGGTGTGTGAAGTCAGAGGATGGAGGTGTGTGAAGTCAATGAATGGACTTGTGTGAAGTCAAAATTGTGGTGTGTGAAGTCAAAGAATGGATGTGTGTGGAGTCACAGAATGGAGGTGTGTGAAGTCAAAATGGAGGTGTGTGAAGTCAAAGAATGGATGTGTTTGAAGTCATAGAATGGAGGTGTATGAAGTCATGGAATGGAGGTGTGGGAAGTCAAACATTGGAAGTGTGTGAAGTTACAGAATGGAGGTGTGTGAAGTCATAGAATGGAGGTGTGTGAAGTCAGAGAATGGAGGTGTATGAAGTCAGAGAATGGAGGTGTGTGAAGTCAGAATGCAGGTGTGTGAAGTCATAGAATGGAGGTGTGTGAAGTCATAGATTGGAAGTGTGTGAAGTCATAAATTGGAGGTGTGTGAAGTCACAGAGGGAGGTGTGTGAAGTCACAGAATGGAGTTCTGTGAAGTCACAGTGGAGGTGTGTGAAGTCATAGAATGGAGGTGTGTGAAGTCAAAGAATGGATGCGTTTGAAGTCATAGAATGGAGGTGTATGAAGTCATGGAATGGAGGTGTGTGAAGTCAAACTTTGGAAGTGTGTGAAGTTACAGAATGGAGGTGTGTGAAGTCATAGAATGGAGGTGTGTGAAGTCAGAGAATGGAGGTGTGTGAAGTCAGAGAATGGAGGTGTGTGAAGTCAGAATGCAGGTGTGTGAAGTCATAGAATGGAAGTGTGTGAAGTCATAGATTGGAAGTGTGTGAAGTCATAAATTGGAGGTGTGTGAAGTCACAGAGGGAGGTGTGTGAAGTCACAGAATGGAGTTCTGTGAAGTCACAGTGGAGGTGTGTGAAGTCATAGAATGGAGGTGTGTGAAGTCACAATGCAGGTGTGTGAACTCATAGAATGGAGGTGGGTGAAGTCACAATGCAGGTGTGTGACGTCATAGGATGGAGTTGTGTGAACTCAGAAAGGAGGTTTGTGAAGTCACAGAATGGAGGTGTGTGAATTCATAGAATGGAGGTGTGTGAAGTCATAGAATGGAGGTGTGTGAAGTCACAGAATGGAGGGGTGTGAAGTAACAGAATGGAAGTGTGTGAAGTCACAGAATGGAAGTGGGTGAACTCACAATAGAGGTGTGTGAAGTCACAGAAGGGAGGTGTGTGAATTCAGAAGGGAGGTGTGTGAAGTCACAGAATGGAGATGTGTGAACTCAGAATGGAGGTGTGGGAAGTCACAGAATGGAGATTTGTGAAGTCATAGAATGGAGGTGTGTTTGGTCATAGAATGGATGTTTCTGAAGTAAGAATGAAGGTGTGTGAAGTCATAGAATGGAGGTGTGTGAAGTCATAGAATGGAGGTGTGTGAAGTCACAGAATGGAGGTGTGTGAAGTCAGAATGGAGGTGTGAAGTCATAGAATAGAGGTGGGTGAAGTCATAGAAAGGAGTTGTGGGAAGTCATAGAATAGAGGAGTGTGAAGTCATAGAATGGAGGTGAGTGAAGTCACAGATCCGAGGTCTGTGAAGTCATAGAATGGAGCTGTGTGATGTCAGAATTGAGGAGTGTGAAGTCTTAGAATGGATGTGTGTGAACTTATAGAATGGAGGTGTGTGACGTCACAATGGAAGTGTGTGAAGTCACAGAATTGAGGTGTGTGAAGTCATATATTGGAGGTGTGTGAAGTCAGAATGGAGGTGTGTGAAGTCACAGAATGGAGGTGTGTGAACTCAGAATGGAGGTGTTTGAAGTCATAGATGGAGGTGTGTGAAGTCACAGTATGGAGGTGTGTGAAATTATAGAATGGAATTTTGTGAATTCACAGAATGGAGCTGTGTGAAGTCAGAATGGAGGAGTGTGAAGTCATAGAATGGAGCTGTGTGAAGTCAGAATGGAGGTGTGTGAACTCATAGAATGGACGTGTGTGAAGTCACAATGGAGGTGTGTGAAGACAGAGAATGGAGGTGTGTGAAGTCACAGAATGGAGGTGTGTGAATTCATAGAATGGAGGTGTGTGAAGTCATAGAATGGAGGTGTGTGAAGTCACAGAATGGAGGGGTGTGAAGTAACAGAATGGAGGTGTGTGAAGTCACAGAATGGAAGTGGGTGAACTCACAATAGAGGTGTGTGAAGTCACAGAAGGGAGGTGTGTGAATTCAGAAGGGAGGTGTGTGAAGTCACAGAATGGAGATGTGTGAACTCAGAATGGAGGTGTGGGAAGTCACAGAATGGAGATTTGTGAAGTCATAGAATGGAGGTGTGTTTGGTCATAGAATGGATGTTTCTGAAGTAAGAATGAAGGTGTGTGAAGTCATAGAATGGAGGTGTGTGAAGTCATAGAATGGAGGTGTGTGAAGTCACAGAATGGAGGTGTGTGAAGTCAGAATGGAGGTGTGAAGTCATAGAATAGAGGTGGGTGAAGTCATAGAAAGGAGTTGTGGGAAGTCATAGAATAGAGGAGTGTGAAGTCATAGAATGGAGGTGAGTGAAGTCACAGATCCGAGGTCTGTGAAGTCATAGAATGGAGCTGTGTGATGTCAGAATTGAGGAGTGTGAAGTCCTAGAATGGATGTGTGTGAACTCATAGAATGGAGGTGTGTGACGTCACAATGGAAGTGTGTGAAGTCACAGAATTGAGGTGTGTGAAGTCATATATTGGAGGTGTGTGAAGTCAGAATGGAGGTTTGTGAAGTCACAGAATGGAGGTGTGTGAACTCAGAATGGAGGTGTTTGAAGTCATAGAGGGAGGTGTGTGAAGTCACAGTATGGAGGTGTGTGAAATTATAGAATGGAATTTTGTGAATTCAAAGAATGGAGCTGTGTGAAGTCAGAATGGAGGAGTGTGAAGTCATAGAATGGAGCTGTGTGAAGTCAGAATGGAGGTGTGTGAACTCATAGAATGGACGTGTGTGAAGTCACAATGGAGGTGTGTGAAGACAGAGAATGGAGGTGTGTGAAGTCACAGAATGGAGGTGTGAAGTCATAGAATGGAGCTGTGTGAAGTCAGAATGAAGGTGTGTGAAGTCATAGAATGGAGGTGTGTGAAGTCAAAATGGAGGTGTGTGAACTCATAGAATGGATGTGTGTGAAGTCACAGAATGGATGTGTGTGAAGTCAGAATGGAGGAGTGAAGTCATGGAAAGGAGGTCTGGGAAGTCATAGAATGGAGAAGTGTGAAGTCATAGAGTGGAGGTGAGTGAAGTCACATATTCAAAGTCTGTGAAGTCATAGAATGGGGGTTTGTGAAGTCAGAATGGAGGTGTATGAACTCATAGAATGGAGATGTGTGAAGTTACAATGGAGGTGTGTGAAGTCATAGAATGGGGGTGTGTGAAATCAGAGAATGGAGGTGTGTGAAGTCAGAATGCAGGTGTGTGAAGTCATAGAATGGAGGTGTGTGAAGTCATAGAATGTAGGTGTGTGAAGTCATAGATTGGAAGCGTGTGACGTCATAGAATGGAGGTGTGTGAAGTCATAGATTGAAGGTGTGGGGAAGTCATAGTATGGAGGTGTGTGAAGTCACAGAATGGAGGTGTGTGAAGTCACAGAATGGAGCTGTGTGAAGTCACAATGGAGGTGTGTGAAGTCATAGGATGGAGGTGTGTGAAAACAAAGAATGGAGATTTATGAAGTCATAGAATGGATTGTGTGTGAAATCAGACAATGGAGGTGTGTGAAGTCACAGAATGGAGGTGTGTAAAGTCACAGAGTGGAGGTGTGTGAAGTCACAGAATGGAGGTTTGTGAAGTCATAGAATGCAGGTGTGTGAAGTCAGAATAGAGTTGTGCGAAGTCATAGAATGGAGGTGTGTGAAGTCAGAATGGAGCTGTGTGAAGTCATAGAATGGAAGAGTGTGAAGTCAGAATGGAGGTGTGTGAACTCATAGAATGGAGGTGTATGAAGTCAAAATGGAGGTGTGTGAAGTCACAGAATGGATGTGTGTGAACTCATAAAGGAGGTGTGTGAAGTCATAGAATGGAGGTCTGTGAAGTCATAGAATTGAGGTTTGTGAAATCATAGAATGGAGGTGTGTGAAGTCACAGAATTCATGTGTGTGAAGACAGAATGTAGGTGTGTGAAGTCAGAATGGAGGTGTGTGAAGTCAGATAATGGAGGTGTGTGAAGTCACAATGCAGGTGTGTGAACTCATAGAATGGAGGTGTGTGAAGTAACAATGTAGGTTTCTGAAGTCATAGAATGGAGGTGTGTGAAGTCATAGAATGGAGGTGTGTGAAGTCATAGAATGGAAGTGTGTGAAGTCATAGAATGGAGGTTTGTGAAGTAAGAATGGAGGTGTGTGAAGTCACCGAATGGAGTTGTGTGAGCTCAGAATGGAGGTGTGTGAAGTCAGAGAATGGAGGTGATTGAAGTCATAGAATGGAGGTGTGTGAAGTCACAGAATGGAGGTATCTGAAGTCAGAATCGAGGTGTGAAGTCATAGAATAGAGGTGGGTGAAATCATAGAAAGGAGGTGTGGGAAGTCATAGAATGGAGCGGTGTGAAGTCATAGAATGGAGGTGAGTGAAGTCAGAGATTCGAGGTCTGTGAATTCATAGAATGGAGGTGTGTGAAGTCAGAATGGAGGTATGTGTAGTCATAGAATAGAGGTGTGTGAACTCATAGAATGGAGGTGTGTGTCGTCACAATGGAAGTGGGTGAAGTCACAGAATGGACGTGTGTGAAGTCATACATTGGTGTGTGAAGTCAGAATGGAGGTGTGTGAAGTCACAGAATTGAGGTGTGTGAAGTCATAGAATGGAGGGGTGTGAAGTCATAGAATGGAGGTGTGTTAAGTCATAGAATGGAGGTGTGGGAGTCACAGAATGGAGGTGTGTGAAATCACAGAATGGAGGTGTGTGAACTGAGAATGGAGGTGTGTGAAGTCACAGAATGGAGGTGTGTGAAGTCATACAATGCAGGTGTGCGGTCACAGAATGGAGGGGGTGAATTCATAGAAGGGAGGTGTGTGAAGTCATAGAATGGAGGTGTGTGAAGTCACATAATGGAGGTGTGTGAAGTCACAGAATGGAGGTGTGTGAAGACACAGAATGGAAGTGGGTGAACTCACAATGGAGGTGTGTGAAGTCACAGAATGGAGGTGTGTGAATTCATAGAAGGGAGGTGTGTGAAGTCATAGAATGGAGGAGTGTGAAGTCACAGAATGGAAGTGTGTGAAGTCAAAATGGAGGTGTGTGAAGTCAGAGAATGGAGATGTGTGAAGTCAATGAATGGACTTGTGTGAAGTCAAAATTGTGGTGTGTGAAGTCAAAGAATGGATGTGTGTGAAGTCACAGAATGGAGGTGTGTGAAGTCAAAATGGAGGTGTGTGAAGTCAAAGAATGGATGTGTTTGAAGTCATAGAATGGAGGTGTATGAAGTCATGGAATGGAGGTGTGTGAAGTCAAACATTGGAAGTGTGTGCAGTTACAGAATGGAGGTGTGTGAAGTCCTAAAATGGAGGTGTGTGAAGTCAGAGAATGGAGGTGTGTGAAGTCAGAATGCAGGTGTGTGACGTCATATAATGGAGGTGTGTGAAGTCATAGATTGGAAGTGTGTGAAGTCATAGATTGGAGGTGTGTGAAATCACAGAGGGAGGTGTGTGAAGTCAGAGAATGGAGTTCTGTGAAGTCACAGTGGAGGTGTGTGACGTCATAGAATGGAGGTGTGTGAAGTCAAAGAATGGAGGTGTGTGAAGTCATAGAATGGAGGTGTGTGAAGTCACAGCATGGAGGTGTGTGAAGTCAGAATGGAGATGTGTGAAGTCATAGAATGGAGGTGTGTGAAGTCACAATGCAGGTGTGTGAAGTCATAGAATGCAGTTGTGTGAACTCAGAAAGGAGGTGTGTGAAGTCACAGAATAGAGGTGTGTGAAGTCATACAATGGAGGTGTGTGAAGTCACAGAATGGAGGTGTGTGAATTCATAGAATGGAGGTGTGTGAAGTCATAGAATGGAGGTGTGTGAAGTCAAAGGATGTAGGGGTGTGAAGTAACAGAATGGAGGTGTGTGAAATCACAGAATGGAAGTGGGTGAACTCACAATAGAGGTGTGTGAAGTCACAGAAGGGAGGTGTGTGAATTCAGAAGGGAGTTGTGTGAAGTCACAGAATGGAGATGTGTGAACTCAGAATGGATGTGTGGGAAGTCACAGAATGGAGATTTGTGAAATCATATAATGGAGGTGTGTGAGGTCATAGAATGGATGTTTCTGAAGTAAGAATTAAGGTGTGTGAAGTCATAGAATGGAGGTGTGTGAAGTCATAGAATGGAGGTGTGTGAAGTCACAGAATGGAGGTGTGTGAAGTCAGAATGGAGGTGTGAATTCATAGAATAGAGGTGGGTGAAGTCATAGAAAGGAGTTGTGGGAAGTCATAGAATAGAGGAGTGTGAAGTCATAGAATGGAGGTGAGTGAAGTCACAGATCCGAGGTCTGTGAAGTCATAGAATGGAGCTGTGTGATGTCAGAATTGAGGAGTGTGAAGTCCTAGAATGGATGTGTGTGAACCAATAGAATGGAGGTGTGTGACGTCACAATGGAAGTGTGTGAAGTCACAGAATGGAGGTGTGTGAAGTCATATATTGGAGGTGGGTGAAGTCAGAATGGAGGTGTGTGAAGTCACAGAATGGAGGTATGTGAACTCAGAATGGAGGTGTTTGAAGTCATAGATGGAGGTGTGTGAAGTCACAGTATGGAGGTGTGTGAAATCATAGAATGGAATTTTGTGAATTCACAGAATGGAGCTGTGTGAAGTCAGAATGGAGGAGTGTGAAGTCATAGAATGGAGGTGTGTGAAGTCAGAATGGAGGTGTGTGAACTCATAGAATGGACGTGTGTGAAGTCACAATGGAGGTGTGTGAAGACAGAGAATGGAGGTGTGTGAAGTCACAGAATGGAGGTGTGTGAAGTCTTAGAATGGAGGTGTGTGAAGTCACAGAATGGATGTGTGTGAAGTCAGAATGGAGGTGTGAAGTCATAGAATGGGGGTGGGTGAAGTCATGGAAAGGAGGTGTGGGAAGTCATAGAATGGAGAAGTTTGAAGTCATAGAGTGGAGGTGAGTGAAGTCACATATTCAAAGTCTGTGAAGTCATAGAATGGAGGTTTGTGAAGTCAGAATGGAGGTGTATGAACTCATAGAATGTTGGTATGTGAAGTCACAATGGAGGTGTGTGAAGTCATAGAATGGGGGTGTGTGAAATCAGAGAATGGAGGTGTGTGAAGTCAGAATGCAGGTGTGTAAAGTCATAGAATGGAGGTGTGTGAAGTCATAGAATGGAGGTGTGTGAAGTCATAGATTGGAAGCGTGTGAAGTCATAGAATGGAGGTGTGTGAAGTCATAGATTGAAGGTGTGGGGAAGTCATAGTATGGAGGTGTGTGAAGTCACAGAAATGGAGGTGTGTGAAGTCACAGAATGGAGTTGTGTGAAGTCACAATGGAGGTGTGTGAAGTCATAGGATGGAGGTGTGTGAAATCAAAGAATGGAGGTTTGTGAAGTCATAGAATGGATTGTGTGTGAAATCACAGAAAGGAGGTGTGTGAAGTCACAGAATGGTGGTGTGTAAGTCACAGAGTGGAGGTTTGTGAAGTCATAGAATGGAGGTGTGTGAAGTCACAGAATGCAGGTGTGTGAAGTCAGAATAGAGGTGTGCGAAGTCAAGAATGGAGGTGTGTAAAGTCAGAATGGAGCTGTGTGAAGTCATAGAATGGATGTGTGTGAAGTCAGAATGGAGGTGTGTGAACTCATAGAATGGAGGTGTATGAAGTCACAATGGAGGTGTGTGAAGTCACAGAATGGATGTGTGTGATCTCAGAAAGGAGGTGTGTGAAGTCATAGAATGGAGGTCTGTGAAGTCATAGAATTGAGGTGTGTGAAATCATAGAATGGAGGTGTGTGAAGTCACAGAATTGAGGTGTGTGAAGACAGAATGGAGGTGTGTGAAGACAGAATGGAGGTGTGTGAAGTCAGATAATGGAGGTGTGTGAAGTCATAGAATGGAAGTGGTGAAGTGAGAGAATGGAGCTGTGTGAAGTCATAGAATGGAGGTGTGTGAAGTCACAGAATGGTGGTGTGTGAAGTCATAGAATGGAGGGGTGTGAAGTCATAGAATGGAGGTGTGTTAAGTCATAGAATGGAGGTGTGGAAGTCACAGAATGGAGGTGTGTGAAGTCACAGAATGGAGGTGTGTGAACTGAGAATGGAGGTGCGTGAAGTCACAGAATGGAGGTGGGTGAAGTCATACAATGGAGGTGTGTGAAGTCACAGAATGGAGGGGTGTGAATTCACAGAAGGGAGGTGTGTGAAGTCATTGAATGGAGGTGTGTGAAGTCACATAATGGAGGTGTGTGAAGTCACAGAATGGAGGTGTGTGAAGACACAGAATGGAAGTGGGTGAACTCACAATGGAGGTGTGTGAAGTCACAGAATGGAGATGTGTGAATTCATAGAAGGGAGGTGTGTGAAGTCATAGAACGGAGGTGTGTGAAGTCACAGAATGGAAGTGTGTGAAGTCAAAATGGAGGTGTGTGAAGTCAGAGAATGGAGGTGTGTGAAGTCAATGAACGGACTTGTGTGAAGTCAAAATTGTGGTGTGTGAAGTCACAGAATGGAGGTGTGTGAAGTCACAGAATGGAGGTGTGTGAACTGAGAATGGAGGTGTGTGAAGTCACAGAATGGAGGTGTGTGAAGTCATACAATGGAGGTGTGTGAAGTCACAGAATGGAGGGGTGTGAATTCATAGAAGGGAGGTGTCTGAAGTCATAGAATGGAGGGGTGTGAAGTCACATAATGGAGGTGTGTGAAGTCACAGAATGGAGGTGTGTGAAGACACAGAATGGAAGTGGGTGAACTCACAATGGAGGTGTGTGAAGTCACAGAATGGAGGTGTGTGACTTCATAGAATGGAGGTGTGTGAAGTCATAGAATGGAGGAGTGTGAAGTCACAGAATGGAAGTGTGTGAAGTCAAAATGGAGGTGTGTGAAGTCAGAGAATGGAGGTGTGTGAAGTCAATGAATGGACTTGTGTGAAGTCAAAATTGTGGTGTGTGAAGTCAAAGAATGGATGTGTGTGGAGACACAGAATGGAGGTGTGTGAAGTCAAAATGGAGGTGTGTGAAGTCAAAGAATGGATGTGTTTGAAGTCATAGAATGGAGGTGTATGAAGTCATGGAATGGAGGTGTGTGAAGTCAAACATTGGAAGTGTGTGAAGTTACAGAATGGAGGTGTGTGAAGTCATAGAATGGAGGTGTGTGAAGTCAGAGAATGGAGGTGTATGAAGTCAGAGAATGGAGGTGTGTGAAGTCAGAATGCAGGTGTGTGAAGTCATAGAATGGAGGTGTGTGAAGTCATAGATTGGAAGTGTGTGAAGTCATAAATTGGAGGTGTGTGAAGTCACAGAGGGAGGTGTGTGAAGTCACAGAATGGAGTTCTGTGAAGTCACAGTGGAGGTGTGTGAAGTCATAGAATGGAGGTGTGTGAAGTCAAAGAATGGATGTGTTTGAAGTCATAGAATGGAGGTGTATGAAGTCATGGAATGGAGGTGTGTGAAGTCAAACTTTGGAAGTGTGTGAAGTTACAGAATGGAGGTGTGTGAAGTCATAGAATGGAGGTGTGTGAAGTCAGAGAATGGAGGTGTGTGAAGTCAGAGAATGGAGGTGTGTGAAGTCAGAATGCAGGTGTGTGAAGTCATAGAATGGAAGTGTGTGAAGTCATAGATTGGAAGTGTGTGAAGTCATAAATTGGAGGTGTGTGAAGTCACAGAGGGAGGTGTGTGAAGTCACAGAATGGAGTTCTGTGAAGTCACAGTGGAGGTGTGTGAAGTCATAGAATGGAGGTGTGTGAAGTCACAGCATGGAGGTGTGTGAAGTCAGAATGGAGATGTGTGAAGTCATAGAATGGAGGTGTGTGAAGTCACAATGCAGGTGTGTGAACTCATAGAATGGAGGTGGGTGAAGTCACAATGCAGGTGTGTGACGTCATAGGATGGAGTTGTGTGAACTCAGAAAGGAGGTTTGTGAAGTCACAGAATGGAGGTGTGTGAATTCATAGAATGGAGGTGTGTGAAGTCATAGAATGGAGGTGTGTGAAGTCACAGAATGGAGGGGTGTGAAGTAACAGAATGGAGGTGTGTGAAGTCACAGAATGGAAGTGGGTGAACTCACAATAGAGGTGTGTGAAGTCACAGAAGGGAGCTGTGTGAATTCAGAAGGGAGGTGTGTGAAGTCACAGAATGGAGATGTGTGAACTCAGAATGGAGGTGTGGGAAGTCACAGAATGGAGATTTGTGAAGTCATAGAATGGAGGTGTGTTTGGTCATAGAATGGAGGTTTCTGAAGTAAGAATGAAGGTGTGTGAAGTCATAGAATGGAGGTGTGTGAAGTCATAGAATGGAGGTGTGTGAAGTCACAGAATGGAGGTGTGTGAAGTCAGAATGGAGGTGTGAAGTCATAGAATAGAGGTGGGTGAAGTCATAGAAAGGAGTTGTGGGAAGTCATAGAATAGAGGAGTGTGAAGTCATAGAATGGAGGTGAGTGAAGTCACAGATCCGAGGTCTGTGAAGTCATAGAATGGAGCTGTGTGATGTCAGAATTGAGGAGTGTGAAGTCTTAGAATGGATGTGTGTGAACTCATAGAATGGAGGTGTGTGACGTCACAATGGAAGTGTGTGAAGTCACAGAATTGAGGTGTGTGAAGTCATATATTGGAGGTGTGTGAAGTCAGAATGGAGGTGTGTGAAGTCACAGAATGGAGGTGTGTGAACTCAGAATGGAGGTGTTTGAAGTCATAGATGGAGGTGTGTGAAGTCACAGTATGGAGGTGTGTGAAATTATAGAATGGAATTTTGTGAATTCACAGAATGGAGCTGTGTGAAGTCAGAATGGAGGAGTGTGAAGTCATAGAATGGAGCTGTGTGAAGTCAGAATGGAGGTGTGTGAACTCATAGAATGGACGTGTGTGAAGTCACAATGGAGGTGTGTGAAGACAGAGAATGGAGGTGTGTGAAGTCACAGAATTGAGGTGTGTGAACTCAGAATGGAGGTGTGTGAAGTCATAGATGGAGGTGTGTGAAATCACAGAATGGTGGTGTGTGAAGTCATAGAATGGAGGGGTGTGAAGTCATAGAATGGAGGTGTGTTAAGTCATAGAATGGAGGTGTGGGAGTCACAGAATGGAGGTGTGTGAAATCACAGAATGGAGGTGTGTGAACTGAGAATGGAGGTGTGTGAAGTCACAGAATGGAGGTGTGTGAAGTCATACAATGCAGGTGTGCGGTCACAGAATGGAGGGGGTGAATTCATAGAAGGGAGGTGTGTGAAGTCATAGAATGGAGGTGTGTGAAGTCACATAATGGAGGTGTGTGAACTCACAGAATGGAGGTGTGTGAAGACACAGAATGGAAGTGGGTGAACTCACAATGGAGGTGTGTGAAGTCACAGAATGGAGGTGTGTGAATTCATAGAAGGGAGGTGTGTGAAGTCATAGAATGGAGGAGTGTGAAGTCACAGAATGGAAGTGTGTGAAGTCAAAATGGAGGTGTGTGAAGTCAGAGAATGGAGATGTGTGAAGTCAATGAATGGACTTGTGTGAAGTCAAAATTGTGGTGTGTGAAGTCAAAGAATGGATGTGTGTGACGTCACAGAATGGAGGTGTGTGAAGTCAAAATGGAGGTGTGTGAAGTCAAAGAATGGATGTGTTTGAAGTCATAGAATGGAGGTGTATGAAGTCATGGAATGGAGGTGTGTGAAGTCAAACATTGGAAGTGTGTGCAGTTACAGAATGGAGGTGTGTGAAGTCCTAAAATGGAGGTGTGTGAAGTCAGAGAATGGAGGTGTGTGAAGTCAGAATGCAGGTGTGTGAAGTCATATAATGGAGGTGTGTGAAGTCATAGATTGGAAGTGTGTGAAGTCATAGATTGGAGGTGTGTGAAATCACAGAGGGAGGTGTGTGAAGTCACAGAATGGAGTTCTGTGAAGTCACAGTGGAGGTGTGTGACGTCATAGAATGGAGGTGTGTGAAGTCAAAGAATGGAGGTGTGTGAAGTCATAGAATGGAGGTGTGTGAAGTCACAGCATGGAGGTGTGTGAAGTCAGAATGGAGATGTGTGAAGTCATAGAATGGAGGTGTGTGAAGTCACAATGCAGGTGTGTGAAGTCATAGAATGCAGTTGTGTGAACTCAGAAAGGAGGTGTGTGAAGTCACAGAATAGAGGTGTGTGAAGTCATACAATGGAGGTGTGTGAAGTCACAGAATGGAGGTGTGTGAATTCATAGAATGGAGGTGTGTGAAGTCATAGAATGGAGGTGTGTGAAGTCAAAGGATGTAGGGGTGTGAAGTAACAGAATGGAGTTGTGTGAAGTCACAGAATGGAAGTGGGTGAACTCACAATGGAGGTGTGTGAAGTCACAGAAGGGAGGTGTGTGAATTAAGAAGGGAGTTGTGTGAAGTCACAGAATGGAGATGTGTGAACTCAGAATGGAGGTGTGGGAAGTCACAGAATGGAGATTTGTGAAATCATATAATGGAGGTGTGTGAGGTCATAGAATGGATGTTTCTGAAGTAAGAATGAAGGTGTGTGAAGTCATAGAATGGAGGTGTGTGAACTCATAGAATGGACGTGTGTGAAGTCACAATGGAGGTGTGTGAAGACAGAGAATGGAGGTGTGTGAAGTCACAGAATGGAGGTGTGTGAAGTCTTAGAATGGAGGTGTGTGAAGTCACAGAATGGATGTGTGTGAAGTCAGAATGGAGGTGTGAAGTCATAGAATGGGGGTGGGTGAAGTCATGGAAAGGAGGTGTGGGAAGTCATAGAATGGAGAAGTTTGAAGTCATAGAGTGGAGGTGAGTGAAGTCACATATTCAAAGTCTGTGAAGTCATAGAATGGAGGTTTGTGAAGTCAGAATGGAGGTGTATGAACTCATAGAATGTTGGTATGTGAAGTCACAATGGAGGTGTGTGAAGTCATAGAATGGGGGTGTGTGAAATCAGAGAATGGAGGTGTGTGAAGTCAGAATGCAGGTGTGTAAAGTCATAGAATGGAGGTGTGTGAAGTCATAGAATGGAGGTGTGTGAAGTCATAGATTGGAAGCGTGTGAAGTCATAGAATGGAGGTGTGTGAAGTCATAGATTGAAGGTGTGGGGAAGTCATAGTATGGAGGTGTGTGAAGTCACAGAAATGGAGGTGTGTGAAGTCACAGAATGGAGTTGTGTGAAGTCACAATGGAGGTGTGTGAAGTCATAGGATGGAGGTGTGTGAAATCAAAGAATGGAGGTTTGTGAAGTCATAGAATGGATTGTGTGTGAAATCACAGAAAGGAGGTGTGTGAAGTCACAGAATGGTGGTGTGTAAGTCACAGAGTGGAGGTTTGTGAAGTCATAGAATGGAGGTGTGTGAAGTCACAGAATGCAGGTGTGTGAAGTCAGAATAGAGGTGTGCGAAGTCAAGAATGGAGGTGTGTAAAGTCAGAATGGAGCTGTGTGAAGTCATAGAATGGATGTGTGTGAAGTCAGAATGGAGGTGTGTGAACTCATAGAATGGAGGTGTATGAAGTCACAATGGAGGTGTGTGAAGTCACAGAATGGATGTGTGTGATCTCAGAAAGGAGGTGTGTGAAGTCATAGAATGGAGGTCTGTGAAGTCATAGAATTGAGGTGTGTGAAATCATAGAATGGAGGTGTGTGAAGTCACAGAATTGAGGTGTGTGAAGACAGAATGGAGGTGTGTGAAGACAGAATGGAGGTGTGTGAAGTCAGATAATGGAGGTGTGTGAAGTCATAGAATGGAAGTGGTGAAGTGAGAGAATGGAGCTGTGTGAAGTCATAGAATGGAGGTGTGTGAAGTCACAGAATGGTGGTGTGTGAAGTCATAGAATGGAGGGGTGTGAAGTCATAGAATGGAGGTGTGTTAAGTCATAGAATGGAGGTGTGGAAGTCACAGAATGGAGGTGTGTGAAGTCACAGAATGGAGGTGTGTGAACTGAGAATGGAGGTGCGTGAAGTCACAGAATGGAGGTGGGTGAAGTCATACAATGGAGGTGTGTGAAGTCACAGAATGGAGGGGTGTGAATTCACAGAAGGGAGGTGTGTGAAGTCATTGAATGGAGGTGTGTGAAGTCACATAATGGAGGTGTGTGAAGTCACAGAATGGAGGTGTGTGAAGACACAGAATGGAAGTGGGTGAACTCACAATGGAGGTGTGTGAAGTCACAGAATGGAGATGTGTGAATTCATAGAAGGGAGGTGTGTGAAGTCATAGAACGGAGGTGTGTGAAGTCACAGAATGGAAGTGTGTGAAGTCAAAATGGAGGTGTGTGAAGTCAGAGAATGGAGGTGTGTGAAGTCAATGAACGGACTTGTGTGAAGTCAAAATTGTGGTGTGTGAAGTCACAGAATGGAGGTGTGTGAAGTCACAGAATGGAGGTGTGTGAACTGAGAATGGAGGTGTGTGAAGTCACAGAATGGAGGTGTGTGAAGTCATACAATGGAGGTGTGTGAAGTCACAGAATGGAGGGGTGTGAATTCATAGAAGGGAGGTGTCTGAAGTCATAGAATGGAGGGGTGTGAAGTCACATAATGGAGGTGTGTGAAGTCACAGAATGGAGGTGTGTGAAGACACAGAATGGAAGTGGGTGAACTCACAATGGAGGTGTGTGAAGTCACAGAATGGAGGTGTGTGAATTCATAGAATGGAGGTGTGTGAAGTCATAGAATGGAGGAGTGTGAAGTCACAGAATGGAAGTGTGTGAAGTCAAAATGGAGGTGTGTGAAGTCAGAGAATGGAGGTGTGTGAAGTCAATGAATGGACTTGTGTGAAGTCAAAATTGTGGTGTGTGAAGTCAAAGAATGGATGTGTGTGGAGACACAGAATGGAGGTGTGTGAAGTCAAAATGGAGGTGTGTGAAGTCAAAGAATGGATGTGTTTGAAGTCATAGAATGGAGGTGTATGAAGTCATGGAATGGAGGTGTGTGAAGTCAAACATTGGAAGTGTGTGAAGTTACAGAATGGAGGTGTGTGAAGTCATAGAATGGAGGTGTGTGAAGTCAGAGAATGGAGGTGTATGAAGTCAGAGAATGGAGGTGTGTGAAGTCAGAATGCAGGTGTGTGAAGTCATAGAATGGAGGTGTGTGAAGTCATAGATTGGAAGTGTGTGAAGTCATAAATTGGAGGTGTGTGAAGTCACAGAGGGAGGTGTGTGAAGTCACAGAATGGAGTTCTGTGAAGTCACAGTGGAGGTGTGTGAAGTCATAGAATGGAGGTGTGTGAAGTCAAAGAATGGATGTGTTTGAAGTCATAGAATGGAGGTGTATGAAGTCATGGAATGGAGGTGTGTGAAGTCAAACTTTGGAAGTGTGTGAAGTTACAGAATGGAGGTGTGTGAAGTCATAGAATGGAGGTGTGTGAAGTCACAGAATGGAGGTGTGTGAAGTCAGAGAATGGAGGTGTGTGACGTCATAGAATGGAGGTGTGTGAAGTCAAAGAATGGAGGTGTGTGAAGTCATAGAATGGAGGTGTGTGAAGTCACAGCATGGAGGTGTGTGAAATCACAGAGGGAGGTGTGTGAAGTCATAGAATGGAGGTGTGTGAAGTCACAATGCAGGTGTGTGAAGTCATAGAATGCAGTTGTGTGAACTCAGAAAGGAGGTGTGTGAAGTCACAGAATAGAGGTGTGTGAAGTCATACAATGGAGGTGTGTGAAGTCACAGAATGGAGGTGTGTGAATTCATAGAATGGAGGTGTGTGAAGTCATAGAATGGAGGTGTGTGAAGTCAAAGGATGTAGGGGTGTGAAGTAACAGAATGGAGTTGTGTGAAGTCACAGAATGGAAGTGGGTGAACTCACAATGGAGGTGTGTGAAGTCACAGAAGGGAGGTGTGTGAATTAAGAAGGGAGTTGTGTGAAGTCACAGAATGGAGATGTGTGAACTCAGAATGGAGGTGTGGGAAGTCACAGAATGGAGATTTGTGAAATCATATAATGGAGGTGTGTGAGGTCATAGAATGGATGTTTCTGAAGTAAGAATGAAGGTGTGTGAAGTCATAGAATGGAGGTGTGTGAACTCATAGAATGGACGTGTGTGAAGTCACAATGGAGGTGTGTGAAGACAGAGAATGGAGGTGTGTGAAGTCACAGAATGGAGGTGTGTGAAGTCTTAGAATGGAGGTGTGTGAAGTCACAGAATGGATGTGTGTGAAGTCAGAATGGAGGTGTGAAGTCATAGAATGGGGGTGGGTGAAGTCATGGAAAGGAGGTGTGGGAAGTCATAGAATGGAGAAGTTTGAAGTCATAGAGTGGAGGTGAGTGAAGTCACATATTCAAAGTCTGTGAAGTCATAGAATGGAGGTTTGTGAAGTCAGAATGGAGGTGTATGAACTCATAGAATGTTGGTATGTGAAGTCACAATGGAGGTGTGTGAAGTCATAGAATGGGGGTGTGTGAAATCAGAGAATGGAGGTGTGTGAAGTCAGAATGCAGGTGTGTAAAGTCATAGAATGGAGGTGTGTGAAGTCATAGAATGGAGGTGTGTGAAGTCATAGATTGGAAGCGTGTGAAGTCATAGAATGGAGGTGTGTGAAGTCATAGATTGAAGGTGTGGGGAAGTCATAGTATGGAGGTGTGTGAAGTCACAGAAATGGAGGTGTGTGAAGTCACAGAATGGAGTTGTGTGAAGTCACAATGGAGGTGTGTGAAGTCATAGGATGGAGGTGTGTGAAATCAAAGAATGGAGGTTTGTGAAGTCATAGAATGGATTGTGTGTGAAATCACAGAAAGGAGGTGTGTGAAGTCACAGAATGGTGGTGTGTAAGTCACAGAGTGGAGGTTTGTGAAGTCATAGAATGGAGGTGTGTGAAGTCACAGAATGCAGGTGTGTGAAGTCAGAATAGAGGTGTGCGAAGTCAAGAATGGAGGTGTGTAAAGTCAGAATGGAGCTGTGTGAAGTCATAGAATGGATGTGTGTGAAGTCAGAATGGAGGTGTGTGAACTCATAGAATGGAGGTGTATGAAGTCACAATGGAGGTGTGTGAAGTCACAGAATGGATGTGTGTGATCTCAGAAAGGAGGTGTGTGAAGTCATAGAATGGAGGTCTGTGAAGTCATAGAATTGAGGTGTGTGAAATCATAGAATGGAGGTGTGTGAAGTCACAGAATTGAGGTGTGTGAAGACAGAATGGAGGTGTGTGAAGACAGAATGGAGGTGTGTGAAGTCAGATAATGGAGGTGTGTGAAGTCATAGAATGGAAGTGGTGAAGTGAGAGAATGGAGCTGTGTGAAGTCATAGAATGGAGGTGTGTGAAGTCACAGAATGGTGGTGTGTGAAGTCATAGAATGGAGGGGTGTGAAGTCATAGAATGGAGGTGTGTTAAGTCATAGAATGGAGGTGTGGAAGTCACAGAATGGAGGTGTGTGAAGTCACAGAATGGAGGTGTGTGAACTGAGAATGGAGGTGCGTGAAGTCACAGAATGGAGGTGGGTGAAGTCATACAATGGAGGTGTGTGAAGTCACAGAATGGAGGGGTGTGAATTCACAGAAGGGAGGTGTGTGAAGTCATTGAATGGAGGTGTGTGAAGTCACATAATGGAGGTGTGTGAAGTCACAGAATGGAGGTGTGTGAAGACACAGAATGGAAGTGGGTGAACTCACAATGGAGGTGTGTGAAGTCACAGAATGGAGATGTGTGAATTCATAGAAGGGAGGTGTGTGAAGTCATAGAACGGAGGTGTGTGAAGTCACAGAATGGAAGTGTGTGAAGTCAAAATGGAGGTGTGTGAAGTCAGAGAATGGAGGTGTGTGAAGTCAATGAACGGACTTGTGTGAAGTCAAAATTGTGGTGTGTGAAGTCACAGAATGGAGGTGTGTGAAGTCACAGAATGGAGGTGTGTGAACTGAGAATGGAGGTGTGTGAAGTCACAGAATGGAGGTGTGTGAAGTCATACAATGGAGGTGTGTGAAGTCACAGAATGGAGGGGTGTGAATTCATAGAAGGGAGGTGTCTGAAGTCATAGAATGGAGGGGTGTGAAGTCACATAATGGAGGTGTGTGAAGTCACAGAATGGAGGTGTGTGAAGACACAGAATGGAAGTGGGTGAACTCACAATGGAGGTGTGTGAAGTCACAGAATGGAGGTGTGTGAATTCATAGAATGGAGGTGTGTGAAGTCATAGAATGGAGGAGTGTGAAGTCACAGAATGGAAGTGTGTGAAGTCAAAATGGAGGTGTGTGAAGTCAGAGAATGGAGGTGTGTGAAGTCAATGAATGGACTTGTGTGAAGTCAAAATTGTGGTGTGTGAAGTCAAAGAATGGATGTGTGTGGAGACACAGAATGGAGGTGTGTGAAGTCAAAATGGAGGTGTGTGAAGTCAAAGAATGGATGTGTTTGAAGTCATAGAATGGAGGTGTATGAAGTCATGGAATGGAGGTGTGTGAAGTCAAACATTGGAAGTGTGTGAAGTTACAGAATGGAGGTGTGTGAAGTCATAGAATGGAGGTGTGTGAAGTCAGAGAATGGAGGTGTATGAAGTCAGAGAATGGAGGTGTGTGAAGTCAGAATGCAGGTGTGTGAAGTCATAGAATGGAGGTGTGTGAAGTCATAGATTGGAAGTGTGTGAAGTCATAAATTGGAGGTGTGTGAAGTCACAGAGGGAGGTGTGTGAAGTCACAGAATGGAGTTCTGTGAAGTCACAGTGGAGGTGTGTGAAGTCATAGAATGGAGGTGTGTGAAGTCAAAGAATGGATGTGTTTGAAGTCATAGAATGGAGGTGTATGAAGTCATGGAATGGAGGTGTGTGAAGTCAAACTTTGGAAGTGTGTGAAGTTACAGAATGGAGGTGTGTGAAGTCATAGAATGGAGGTGTGTGAAGTCAGAGAATGGAGGTGTGTGAAGTCAGAGAATGGAGGTGTGTGAAGTCAGAATGCAGGTGTGTGAAGTCATAGAATGGAAGTGTGTGAAGTCATAGATTGGAAGTGTGTGAAGTCATAAATTGGAGGTGTGTGAAGTCACAGAGGGAGGTGTGTGAAGTCACAGAATGGAGTTCTGTGAAGTCACAGTGGAGGTGTGTGAAGTCATAGAATGGAGGTGTGTGAAGTCACAGCATGGAGGTGTGTGAAGTCAGAATGGAGATGTGTGAAGTCATAGAATGGAGGTGTGTGAAGTCACAATGCAGGTGTGTGAACTCATAGAATGGAGGTGGGTGAAGTCACAATGCAGGTGTGTGACGTCATAGGATGGAGTTGTGTGAACTCAGAAAGGAGGTTTGTGAAGTCACAGAATGGAGGTGTGTGAATTCATAGAATGGAGGTGTGTGAAGTCATAGAATGGAGGTGTGTGAAGTCACAGAATGGAGGGGTGTGAAGTAACAGAATGGAGGTGTGTGAAGTCACAGAATGGAAGTGGGTGAACTCACAATAGAGGTGTGTGAAGTCACAGAAGGGAGGTGTGTGAATTCAGAAGGGAGGTGTGTGAAGTCACAGAATGGAGATGTGTGAACTCAGAATGGAGGTGTGGGAAGTCACAGAATGGAGATTTGTGAAGTCATAGAATGGAGGTGTGTTTGGTCATAGAATGGATGTTTCTGAAGTAAGAATGAAGGTGTGTGAAGTCATAGAATGGAGGTGTGTGATGTCATAGAATGGAGGTGTGTGAAGTCACAGAATGGAGGTGTGTGAAGTCAGAATGGAGGTGTGAAGTCATAGAATAGAGGTGGGTGAAGTCATAGAAAGGAGTTGTGGGAAGTCATAGAATAGAGGAGTGTGAAGTCATAGAATGGAGGTGAGTGAAGTCACAGATCCGAGGTCTGTGAAGTCATAGAATGGAGCTGTGTGATGTCAGAATTGAGGAGTGTGAAGTCTTAGAATGGATGTGTGTGAACTCATAGAATGGAGGTGTGTGACGTCACAATGGAAGTGTGTGAAGTCACAGAATTGAGGTGTGTGAAGTCATATATTGGAGGTGTGTGAAGTCAGAATGGAGGTGTGTGAAGTCACAGAATGGAGGTGTGTGAACTCAGAATGGAGGTGTTTGAAGTCATAGATGGAGGTGTGTGAAGTCACAGTATGGAGGTGTGTGAAATTATAGAATGGAATTTTGTGAATTCACAGAATGGAGCTGTGTGAAGTCAGAATGGAGGAGTGTGAAGTCATAGAATGGAGCTGTGTGAAGTCAGAATGGAGGTGTGTGAAGTCATAGAATGGACGTGTGTGAAGTCACAATGGAGGTGTGTGAAGACAGAGAATGGAGGTGTGTGAAGTCACAGAATTGAGGTGTGTGAACTCAGAAAGGAGGTGTGTGAAGTCATAGATGGAGGTGTGTGAAATCACAGAATGGTGGTGTGTGAAGTCATAGAATGGAGGGGTGTGAAGTCATAGAATGGAGGTGTGTTAAGTCATAGAATGGAGGTGTGGGAGTCACAGAATGGAGGTGTGTGAAATCACAGAATGGAGGTGTGTGAACTGAGAATGGAGGTGTGTGAAGTCACAGAATGGAGGTGTGTGAAGTCATACAATGCAGGTGTGCGGTCACAGAATGGAGGGGGTGAATTCATAGAAGGGAGGTGTGTGAAGTCATAGAATGGAGGTGTGTGAAGTCACATAATGGAGGTGTGTGAACTCACAGAATGGAGGTGTGTGAAGACACAGAATGGAAGTGGGTGAACTCACAATGGAGGTGTGTGAAGTCACAGAATGGAGGTGTGTGAATTCATAGAAGGGAGGTGTGTGAAGTCATAGAATGGAGGAGTGTGAAGTCACAGAATGGAAGTGTGTGAAGTCAAAATGGAGGTGTGTGAAGTCAGAGAATGGAGATGTGTGAAGTCAATGAATGGACTTGTGTGAAGTCAAAATTGTGGTGTGTGAAGTCAAAGAATGGATGTGTGTGACGTCACAGAATGGAGGTGTGTGAAGTCAAAATGGAGGTGTGTGAAGTCAAAGAATGGATGTGTTTGAAGTCATAGAATGGAGGTGTATGAAGTCATGGAATGGAGGTGTGTGAAGTCAAACATTGGAAGTGTGTGCAGTTACAGAATGGAGGTGTGTGAAGTCCTAAAATGGAGGTGTGTGAAGTCAGAGAATGGAGGTGTGTGAAGTCAGAATGCAGGTGTGTGAAGTCATATAATGGAGGTGTGTGAAGTCATAGATTGGAAGTGTGTGAAGTCATAGATTGGAGGTGTGTGAAATCACAGAGGGAGGTGTGTGAAGTCACAGAATGGAGTTCTGTGAAGTCACAGTGGAGGTGTGTGACGTCATAGAATGGAGGTGTGTGAAGTCAAAGAATGGAGGTGTGTGAAGTCATAGAATGGAGGTGTGTGAAGTCACAGCATGGAGGTGTGTGAAGTCAGAATGGAGATGTGTGAAGTCATAGAATGGAGGTGTGTGAAGTCACAATGCAGGTGTGTGAAGTCATAGAATGCAGTTGTGTGAACTCAGAAAGGAGGTGTGTGAAGTCACAGAATAGAGGTGTGTGAATTCATAGAATGGAGGTGTGTGAAGTCATAGAATGGAGGTGTGTGAAGTCAAAGGATGTAGGGGTGTGAAGTAACAGAATGGAGTTGTGTGAAGTCACAGAATGGAAGTGGGTGAACTCACAATGGAGGTGTGTGAAGTCACAGAAGGGAGGTGTGTGAATTAAGAAGGGAGTTGTGTGAAGTCACAGAATGGAGATGTGTGAACTCAGAATGGAGGTGTGGGAAGTCACAGAATGGAGATTTGTGAAATCATATAATGGAGGTGTGTGAGGTCATAGAATGGATGTTTCTGAAGTAAGAATGAAGGTGTGTGAAGTCATAGAATGGAGGTGTGTGAAGTCATAGAATGGAGGTGTGTGAAGTCACAGAATGGAGGTGTGTGAAGTCAGAATGGAGGTGTGAAGTCATAGAATAGAGGTGGGTGAAGTCATAGAAAGGAGTTGTGGGAAGTCATAGAATAGAGGAGTGTGAAGTCATAGAATGGAGGTGAGTGAAGTCACAGATCCGAGGTCTGTGAAGTCATAGAATGGAGCTGTGTGATGTCAGAATTGAGGAGTGTGAAGTCCTAGAATGGATGTGTGTGAACCAATAGAATGGAGGTGTGTGACGTCACAATGGAAGTGTGTGAAGTCACAGAATGGAGGTGTGTGAAGTCATATATTGAAGGTGTGTGAAGTCAGAATGGAGGTGTGTGAAGTCACAGAATGGAGGTGTGTGAACTCAGAATGGAGGTGTTTGAAGTCATAGATGGAGGTGTGTGAAGTCACAGTATGGAGGTGTGTGAAATCATAGAATGGAATTTTGTGAATTCACAGAATGGAGCTGTGTGAAGTCAGAATGGAGGAGTGTGAAGTCATAGGATGGAGGTGTGTGAAGTCAGAATGGAGGTGTGTGAACTCATAGAATGGACGTGTGTGAAGTCACAATGGAGGTGTGTGAAGACAGAGAATGGAGGTGTGTGAAGTCACAGAATGGAGGTGTGTGAAGTCATAGAATGGAGGTGTGTGAAGTCATAGAATGGAGGTGTGTGAAGTCATAGAATGGATGTTCCAGTAATAAGAATGAAGGTGTGTGAAGTTATAGAATGGAGGTGTGTGAAGTCAAAATGGAGGTGTGTGAACTCATAGAATGGAGGTGTGTGAAGTCACAGAATGGAGGTGTGTGAAGTCCAAATGTAGGGGTGAAATCATATAATGGGGGTGGGTGAAGTCATGGAAACGAGGTGTGGAAAGTCATAGAATGGAGAAGTTTGAAGTCATAGAGTGGAGGTGAGTGAAGTCACATATTCAAAGTATATGAAGTCATAGAATGGAGGTTTGTGAAGTCAGAATGGAGGTGTATGAACTCATAGAATGGAGGTGTGTGAAGTTACAATGGAGGTGTGTGAAGTCATAGAATGGGGGTGTGTGAAATCAGAGAATGGAGGTGTGTGAAGTCAGAATGCAGGTGTGTAAAGTCATAGAATGGAGGTGTGTGAAGTCATAGAATGGAGGTGTGTGAAGTCATAGATTGGAAGCGTGTGAAGTCATAGAATGGAGGTGTGTGAAGTCATAGATTGAAGGTGTGGGGAAGTCATAGTATGGAGGTGTGTGAAGTCACAGAAATGGAGGTGCGTGAAGTCACAGAATGCAGGTGTGTGAAGTCAGAATAGAGGTGTGCGAAGTCATAGAATGGAGGTGTGTGCAGTCAGAATGGAGCTGTGTGAAGTCATAGAATGGATGTGTGTGAAGTCAGAATGGAGGTGTGTGAACTCATAGAATGGAGGTGTATGAAGTCACAATGGAGGTGTGTGAAGTCACAGAATGGATGTGTGTGAACTCAGAAAGGAGGTGTGTCAAGTCATAGAATGGAGATCTGTGAAGTCATAGAATGGAGGTGTGTGAAATCATAGAATGGAGGTGTGTGAAGTCACAGAATTGAGGTGTGTGAAGACAGAACGGAGGTGTGTGAAGACAGAATGGAGGTGTGAGAAGTCAGATAATGGAGGTGTGTGAAGTCACAATGCAGGTGTGTGAAGTCATAGAATGGAGGTGTGTGAAGTCATAGAATGGAGGTGGTGAAGTGACAGAATGGAGGTGTGTGAAGTCATAGAATGGAGGTGTGTGAAGTCACAGAATGGTGGTGTGTGAAGTCATAGAATGGAGGGGTGTGACGTCATAGAATGGATGTCTGTTAAGTCATAGAATGGAGGTGTGGAAGTAACGGAATGGAGGTGTGTGAAGTCACAGAATGGAGGTGTGTGAACTGAGAATGGAGGTGTGTGAAGTCATACAATGGAGGTGTGTGAAGTCACAGAATGGAGGGGTGTGAATTCATAGGAGGTGTGTGAAGTCATAGAATGGAGGTGTGTGATGTCACATAATGGAGGTGTGTGAAGTCACAGAATGGAGCTGTGTGAAGACACAGAATGGAAGTGGGTGAACTCACAATGGAGGTGTGTGAAGTCACAGAATGGAGGTGTGTGAATTCATAGAAGGGAGGTGTGTGAAGTCATAGAATGGAGGTGAGTGAAGTCACAGAATGGAAGTGTGTGAAGTCAAAATGGAGGTGTGTGAAGTCAGAGAATGGAGGTGTGTGAAGTCAATGAATGTACTTGTGTGAAGTCAAAATTGTGGTGTGTGAAGTCGAAGAATGGATGTGTGTGAAGTCACAGAATGAAGGTGTGTGAAGTCAAAATGGAGGTGTGTGAAGTCAAAGAATGGATGTGTTTGAAGTCATAGAATGGAGGTATGTGAAGTCAAATATTGGAAGTGTGTGAAGTTACAGAATGGAGGTGTGTGAAGGCATAGATTGGAGGTATGTGAAGTCAGAGAATGGAGGTGTGTGAAGTCAGAATGCAGGTGTGTGAAGTCATAGAATGGAGGTGTGTGAAGTCATAGATTGGAAGTGTGTGAAGTCATAAATTGGAGGTGTGTGAAGTCACAGAGGGAGGTGTGTGAAGTCACAGAATGGAGTTCTGTGAAGTCACAGTGGAGGTGTGTGAAGTCATAGAATGGAGGTGTGTGAAGTCATAGATTGTAAGTGTGTGAAGTCATAAATTGGAGGTGTGTGAAGTCACAGAGGGAGGTGTGTGAAGTCACAGAATGGAGTTCTGTGAAGTCACAGTGGCGGTGTGTGAAGTCTTAGAATGGAGGTGTGTGAAGTCAAAGAATGGAGGTGTGTGAATTCATAGAATGGAGGTGTGTGAAGTCACAGCATGGAGGTGTGTGAAGTAAGAATGGAGATGTGTGAAGTCATAGAATGGAGGTGTGTGAAGTCACAATGCAGGTGTGTGAACTCATAGAATGGAGGTGGGTGAAGTCACAATGCAGGTGTGTGAACTCATAGAATGGAGTTGTGTGAACTCAGAAAGGAGATGTGTGAAGTCTCAGAATAGAGGTGTGTGAAGTCATATAATGGAGGTGTGTGAAGTCACAGAATGGAGGTGTGTGAATTCATAGAATGGAGGTGTGTGAAGTCATAGAATGGAGTTGTGTGAAGTCACAGAATGGAGGTGTGTGAAGTAACAGAATGGAGGCGTGTGAAGTCACAGAATGGAAGTGGGTGAACTCACAATGGAGGTGTGTGAAGTCACAGAAAGGAGGTATGTGAAGTCAGAAGGGAGGTTTGTGAAGTCACAGAATGGAGATGTGTGAACTCAGAATGGAGGTGTGGGAAGTCACAGAATGGAGATTTGTGAAGTCATAGAATGGAGGTGTGTGAGGTCATAGAATGGATGTTTCTGAAGTAAGAATGAAGGTGTGTGAAGTCATAGAATGGAGGTGTGTGAAGTCATAGAATGGAGGTGTGTGAAGTCACAGAATGGAGGTGTGTGAAGTCAAAATGGAGGTGTGAAGTCATAGAATAGAGGTGGGTGAAGTCATAGAAAGGAGTTGTGGGAAGTCATAGAATAGAGGAGTGTGAAGTCATAGAATGGAGGTGAGTGAAGTCACAGATCCGAGGTCTGTGAAGTCATAGAATGGAGCTCTGTGATGTCAATATT
Organism: Megascapheus bottae; assembly: GCA_024803745.1. NCBI lineage: Eukaryota > Metazoa > Chordata > Mammalia > Rodentia > Geomyidae > Megascapheus > Megascapheus bottae. Next base: position 106,993 of record JANJXV010001047.1, on the reverse strand, counting down.
GAGGAGTGTGAAGTCCTAGAATGGATGTGTGTGAACTCATAGAATGGAGTCGTGTGAAGTCATGGAATGGAGGTGTGTGAAGTCCAACAATGGAGGTGTGTGAAGTCAAACAATGGAGGTGTGTGAAGTCCCAGAATGGAGGTGTATGAAGTCCCAGAATGGAGGTGTGTGAACTCAGAATGGAGGTGTGTGAAGTCAAAATGGTGGTGTGAGAATTCACAAATGGAGGTTTGTGAAATCAGAAGGCAGCTGAGTGAAGTCATAGAATGGAGGTGGGTGAAGGCAGAATGTAAGTGTTTTAACTCGTAGAATGGAGGTTTGTGAAGTCAAAATGGAGGTGTGTGAAGTCAGAGAACGGTGGGTTTTGATGTCAAAGAATGGAGGTGTGTGAAGTCATAGACTGGAGGTGTGTGAACTCAGATTGGAAGTGTGTGAAGTCACAGAATGGAGGTGTGTGAAGTCATAGAATGGAGGTGTGTGAAGTCACAGAATGGAGGTGTGTGAAGTCACAGAATGAAAGTGTGTGAAGTCAAAATGGAGGTGTGTGAAGTCAGAGAATGGAGGTGTGTCAAGTCAAAGAATGGACGTGTGTGAAGTCAAAATTGTGGTGTGTGAAATCACAAATGCAGGTGTGTGAAGTCACAGAATGGAGGTGTGTGAAGTCACAATGGAGGTGCGTGAAGTCAAAGAATGGATGTGTGTGAAGTCATAGAATGGAGGTGTATGAAGTCATGGAATTGAGGTTTGTGAAGTCAAATATTGGAAGCGTTTGAAGTTACAGAATTGAGGTATGTGAAGTCATAGAATGTAGGTGTGTGAAATCAGAGAATGGAGGTGTGTGAAGTCAGAATGCAGGTGTGTGAAGTCATAGAATGGAGGTGTGTGAAGTCATAGAATGGAGGTGTGTGAAGTCATAGATTGGAAGAGTGTGAAGTCATAAAATGGAGGTGTGTGAAGTCATAGATTGAAGGTGTGGGGAGGTCATAGAATGGAGGTGTGTGAAGTCATAGATTGGAAGCGTGTGAAGTCACAGAAAGGAGGTGTGTGAAGTCACAGAATGGAGTTGTGTGAAGTCACAATGGAGGTGTGTGAAGTCATAGAATGGATTGTGTGCGAAATCACAGAATGGAGATGTTTTAAGTCACAGAATGGAGGTGTGTAAAGTCTCACAGTGGAGGTGTGTGAAGTCACAGAATGGAGGTTTGTGAAGTCATAGAGTGGAGGTGTGTGAAGTCACAGAATGCAGGTGTGTGAAGTCAGAATAGAGGTGTGCGAAGTCATAGAATGGAGGTGTGTGAAGTCAGAATGGAGCTGTGTGAAGTCACAGAATGGATGTGTGTGAAGTCAGAATGGAGGTGTGAGAACTCATAGAATGGAGGTGTATGAAGTCACAATGGAGGTGTGTGAAGTCACAGAATGGATGTGTGTGAACTCAGAAAGGAGGTGTGTGAAGTCATAGAATGGAGGTCTGTGAAGACATAGAATGGAGGTGTGTGAAATCATAGAATGGAGGTGTGTGAAGTCACAGAATTGAGGTGTGTGAAGTCAGAATGGAGGTGTGTGAAGTCAGAATGGAGGTGTGTGAAGTCAGATAATGGAGGTGTGTGAAGTCACAATGAAGGTGTGTGAACTCATAGAGTGGAGGTGTGTGAAGTAACAATGTAGGTTTCTGAAGTCATGGAATGGAGGTGTGTGAAGTCATAGAATGGAGGTGTGTGAAGTCACAGAATGGAGGTGTGTGATGTCATAGAATGGAGGTGTGTGCAGTCACAGAATGGAGGTGTGTGAAGGCATAGAAGGGAGGTGTGTGAAGTCATAGAATGGAGGTGTGTGAAGTCACAGAATGGAGGTGTGTGAAGTCACAGTATGGAGGTGTGTGAACTCAGATTTGAGGTGTGTGAAATCACAGAATGGAGGTGTGTGAAGTCATAGAAGTAGGTGTGTGAAGTCACAGAATGGAGGTGTGTGAAGACACAGAATGGAGGTGTGTGAACTCAGAGTGGAGGTGTGTGAAGACACAGAATGGAGGTGTGTGAAGTCATAGAATGGAAGTGTGTGAAGTCATAGAATGGAGGTGTCTGAAGTCATAGAATGGATGTTGCTTAAGTAAGAGTGAAGGTGTGTGAAGTCATAGAATGGAGGTGTCTGAAGTCATAGAATGGATGTTGCTTAAGTAAGAGTGAAGGTGTGTGAACTCATAGAATGGAGGTATGTGAACTCATAGAATGGATGTGTGTGAATTCATGGAACGGAGGTGTGTGATGTCAAAGAATGGAGGTGTATGATTTCAAACAATGGAAGTGTGTGAAGTCATAGAATTGAGGTTTGTGAAGTCTTAGAATGGAGGTGTGTGAAGTCACAGAATGGAGGTGTGTAAAGTCACAGAGTGGAGGTGTGTAAAGTCACAGAGTGGAGGTGTGTGAAGGCACAGAATGGAGGGGTGTGAAGTCAAAGAATGGAGGTATGTGAAGTCACAGAATGGAGGGGTGTGAACTCAGAATAGAGGTGTACGAAGTCATAGAATGGAGGTGTGTGAAGTCAGAATGGAGCTGTGTGAACTCATAGAATGGAGGTGTGTGAAGTCACAATGGAGATGTGTGAATTCATAGAATGGTGGTTTTTGAAGTCACAGAATGGATGTGTGTGAAGTCATAGAATGGAGGTGTATGAAGTCACATTGGAGGTATGTGAAGTCAAAGAATGGAGGTGTGTCAACTCCGAAATGAGGTATGTGAAGTCATAGAATGGAGGTGTGTGAAGTCATAGAATGGAGGTGTGTGAAGTCACAGAATGGAGCTGTGTGATGTCAGAATGGAGGAGTGTGAAGTCATAGAATGGAAGTGTGTGAAGTCATAGAATGGAGGTGTGTGAAGTAAGCATGGAGGTGTGTGAAGTCACAGAATGGAGGTGTGTGAAGTCCTAGAATGGAAGTGTGTGATGTCATAGATGGTGGTGTGTGAAGTCATAGTATGGAGGTGTGTGAAATCATAGAATGGAGTTTTGTGAATTCACAGAATGGACGTGAGTGAAGTCACAGATTCGAGGTCTGTGAAGTCATAGAATGGAGGTGTGCGAAGTCAGAATGGAGGTGTGTGAAGTCATAAAATGGAGGTTTGTGAACTCGTAGAATGGAGGTGTGTGACGTCACAATGGAAGTGTGTGAAGTTACAGAATGGAGGTGTGTGAAGTCATACATTGGTGTGTGAAGTCAGAATGGAGGTGTGTGAAGTCACAGAATGGAGGTTTGTGAACTCAGAATGGAGGTGTGTGATGTCATAGATGGTGATGTGTGAAGTCATAGTATGGAGGTGTTTGAAATCATAGAATGGAGTTTTGTGAATTCACAGAATGGAGGAGTGTGAAGTCAGAATGGCGGAGTGTGAAGTGTTAGAATGGAGGTCTGTGAGGTTAGAATGGAGGGGTGTGAACTCATAGAATGGAGGTGTGTTAATTCACAATGGAGCTGTGTGAAGATATAGAATGGAGGTGTGTGAAGTCACAGAATGGAGGTGTGTGAAGTCATAGAATGGAAGTGTCTGAAGTCATAGTATGGATGTTTGTGAAGTAAGAATGAAGGTGTGTGAAGTCATAGAATGGAAGTGTGTGAAGTCACAGAATGGAGGTGTGTGAAGTCATAGAATGGAGATTTGTGAAGTCATAGAATGGAGGTGCGTGAAGTCACAGAATGGATGTTTCTGAAGTAAGAATGAAGGTGTGTGAAGTCATAGAATGGAGGTGTGTGTAGTCAAACAATAAAGGTGTGTGAAGTCACAGAATGGAGGTGTGTGAAGTCAAAAAGGTGGTGTGTAGAGTCACAAATGGAGGTTTGTGAACTCAAAGAATGGAGGTGTGTGAAGTCTAAGAATGGAGGTGTGTGAAGTCATCGAATGGAGGTGTGCGAAGTCATGGAATGGAGGTGTGTGAAGTCACAGAATGGAGGTGTGTGAAGTCAAAATGGAGTTGTGTGAAGTCATAGAATGGAGGTGTGTGAAGTCAGAAGGGAGGTGTGTGAAGTCATAGAATGGAGGTGTGTGAAGTCAGAATGGAGGTGTGTGAACTCATAGAATGGAGGTGTGTGAAGTCACAATGGAGATGTGTGAAGTCATAGAATGGAGGTGTGTGATGTCACAGAATGGAGATGTGTGAAGTCATAGAATGGAGCTGTGTGAAGTCAGATTGGAGGTGTGTGAAGTTACAGAATGGAGGTGTGTGAACTCAGAATGGAGGTTTGTGAAGTCACAGAATGGAGGTGTGAAGTCATAGAATGGAGGTGTGTGAAGTCATAGAATGGAGGTGTGTGAAGTCATAATGGAGGTGTGTGAAGTCACAGATCTGAGGTGTGTGAAGTCTCAGATGGAGGTGTGTGAAGTCATAGAATGGAGGTGTGTGAAGTCATAGAATGAATGTGTGTGAAGCCAGAATTGAGGTGTGTGAAGTCACAGAATTGAGGTGTGTGAACTCAGAATGAAGGTGTGTGAAGTCACAGAATGGAGGTTTCTGAAGTAGAATGGAGGTGTGTGAAGTCATAGAATGGAGGTGTGTGAAGTCAAAATGGAGGTGTGTGAACTCATAGAATGGAGGTGTGTGAACTCATAGAATGGAAGTGTGTGAAGTCATGGAATGGAGGTGTGTGAAGTCAAAGAATGGAGGTGTGAAGTCAAACAATAAAGGTGTGTGAAGTCACTGAATGGAGGTGTGTGAAATCACAGAATGGAGGTGTGTGAAGTCAAAAAGGTGGTGTGTAGAGTCACAAATGGAGGTGTGTGAACTCATAGAATGGAGGTATGTGAAGTCACAGAATTGATGTTTGTGAAGTCAGAATGGAGGTGTGTGAACTCACAGTGGAGGTGTGTGAAGTCAAAGAATGGAGGTGTGTGAAGTCAAAGATTGGAAGTGTGTGAAGTCATAGAATGGAGGTGTGTGAAGTCATAGAATGGAGGTGTGTGAAGGCATAGAATGGAGGTGTGTGAAGTCACAGAATTGATGTTTGTGAGGTCAGAATTGAGGTGTGTGAGGTCAGAATGGAGGTTTGTGAAGTCAGAGAATGGAGGTGTGTGAAGTCATACAATGGAGGTGTGTGAAGTCATAGAATGGAGGTGTGTGAAGTCACAGAAGGGATGTTTGTGAAGTCAGAATGGAGGTGTGTGAACTCACAATGGAGGTGTGTGAAGTCAAAGAATGGAGGTGTGTGAAGTCACAGAATTGATGTTTGTAAAGTCAAAATGGAGGTGTGTGAAGTCAGAATGGAGGTGTGTGAAGTCATAGAATGGAGGTGTGTGAAGTCATAGAATGGACGTTTGTGAACTCATAGAATGAAGGTCTGTAAAGTTATAGAATGGATGTTTTGAAGAAAAACTGTAGAGGTGTGAAGTCATAGAATGGAGGTGTGTGCAATAAAAATGGTGGTATGTGAACTTATAGAATGGATGTGTGTGAAGTGATAGAGTGGAGGTGTGTGAAGTCATGGAATGGAGGTGTGTGAAATCAAAGAATGGAGGTGTGTGAAGTCAAACAATGGAGGTATGCGAAGTCACAGAATGGAGGTGTGTGAAGTCACAGAATGGAGGTGTGTGAAGTCAAAATGGAGGTGTGTGAAGTCACAGAATGGAGGTTTGTGAAGTCACAGAATGGAGGTTTGTGAAGTCAAAATGGTGGTGTATGAAGTCACAAATGGAGGTGTGTAAAGTCACATAATGTAGGTGTGTGAACTCAAAATGGAGGTGTGTGAAGTGAAAGAATGGAGGTGTGCGAGTCAAAGAATGGAGGTGTGTGAAGTCATAGAATGGAGGTGTGTGAAGTCATAAAATGGAGGTGTGTGAAGTCATAGAATGAAGGTTTGTGAAGTCACAGAATGAAGGTGTGTTAAGTCACAGAACGGAGGTGTGTGAACTCAGAATGGAGGTGTGTGAAGTCCCAGAATGGAGGTGTGGGAAGTCATAGAATGGAGTTGTGTGAACTCACAGAATGGAGATGTGTGAATTCATAGAATCGAGGTGTGTGAAGTCATAGAATGGAGGTGTGTGAAGTCACAGAACGGAGGTGTGTGAAGTCACAGAATGGAGGTGTGTGAACTCACAATGGAGGTGTGTGAAGTCAAAGAATGGAGTTTTGTGAAGTCATAGAATGGAGGTGTATGAAGTCATAGAATGGATGTTTCTGAAGTAGAATGGAGGTGTGTGAAGTCATAGAATGGAGGTGTGTGAAGTCAAAATGGATGTGTGCGAACTCATAAAAAGGAGATGAGTGAAGTCATGGAAAGGAGGTGTGTGAAGTCCAAAAATGGAGGTGTGTGAAGTCAAACAATGGTGGTGTGTGAAGTCACAGAATGGAGGTGTGTGAAGTCAAAGAATGGAAGTGTGTGAAGTCAAAATGGAGGTGTGTGAAGTCACAGAATGGAGGTGTGTGAAGTCACAGAATGGAGGTGTGTGAAGTCATAGAATGGAGGTGTGTGAAGTCACAGAATGGAGGTGTGTGAAGTCACAGAATGAAGGTGTGTGAAGTCACAGAATGGAGGTGTGTGAAGTCAAAATGGAGGTGTGTGAACTCATAGAATGGAGGTGTGTGAACTCATAGAATGGAAGTGTGTGAAGTCATGGAATGGAGGTGTGTGAAGTCAAAGAATGGAGGTGTGAAGTCAAACAATAAAGGTGTGTTAAGTCACAGAATGGAGGTGTGTGAAATCACAGAATGGAGGTGTGTGAAGTCAAAAAGGTGGTGTGTAGAGTCACAAATGGAGGTGTGTGAACTCATAGAATGGAGGTATGTGAAGTCACAGAATTGATGTTTGTGAAGTCAGAATGGAGGTGTGTGAACTCACAATGGAGGTGCGTGAAGTCAAAGAATGGAGGTGTGTGAAGTCAAAGAATGGAAGTGTGTGAAGTCATAGAATGGAGGTGTTTGAAGTCATAGAATTGAGGTGTGTGAAGGCATAGAATGGAGGTGTGTGAAGTCACAGAATTGATGTTTTGAGGTCAGAATTGAGGTGTGTGAGGTCAGAATGGAGGTTTGTGAAGTCAGAGAATGGAGGTGTGTGAAGTCATACAATGGAGGTGTGTGAAGTCATAGAATGGAGGTGTGTGAAGTCACAGAAGGGATGTTTGTGAAGTCAGAATGGAGGTGTGTGAACTCACAATGGAGGTGTGTGAAGTCAAAGAATGGAGGTGTGTGAAGTCACTGAATTGATGTTTGTAAAGTCAAAATGGAGGTGTGTGAAGTCAGAATGGAGGTGTGTGAAGTCATAGAATGGAGGTGTGTGAAGTCATAGAATGGACGTTTGTGAACTCATAGAATGAAGGTCTGTAAAGTTATAGAATGGATGTTTTGAAGTAAATCTGTAGAGGTGTGAAGTCATAGAATGGAGGTGTGTGCAATAAAAATGGTGGTATGTGAACTTATAGAATGGATGTGTGTGAAGTGATAGAGTGGAGGTGTGTGAAGTCATGGAATGGAGGTGTGTGAAATCAAAGAATGGAGGTGTGTGAAGTCAAACAATGGAGGTATGCGAAGTCACAGAATGGAGGTATGTGAAGTCACAGAATGGAGGTGTGTGAAGTCAAAATGGAGGTGTGTGAAGTCACAGAATGGAGGTTTGTGAAGTCACAGAATGGAGGTTTGTGAAGTCAAAATGGTGGTGTATGAAGTCACAAATGGAGGTGTGTAAAGTCACATAATGTAGGTCTGTGAACTCAAAATGGAGGTGTGTGAAGTGAAAGAATGGAGGTGTGCGAGTCAAAGAATGGAGGTGTGTGAAGTCATAGAATGGAGGTGTGTGAAGTCATAAAATGGAGGTGTGTGAAGTCATAGAATGAAGGTTTGTGAAGTCACAGAATGAAGGTGTGTTAAGTCACAGAACGGAGGTGTGTGAACTCAGAATGGAGGTGTGTGAAGTCCCAGAATGGAGGTGTGGGAAGTCATAGAATGGAGTTGTGTGAACTCACAGAATGGAGATGTGTGAATTCATAGAATCGAGGTGTGTGAAGTCATAGAATGGAGGTGTGTGAAGTCACAGAACGGAGGTGTGTGAAGTCACAGAATGGAGGTGTGTGAACTCACAATGGAGGTGTGTGAAGTCAAAGAATGGAGTTTTGTGAAGTCATAGAATGGAGGTGTATGAAGTCATAGAATGGATGTTTCTGAAGTAGAATGGAGGTGTGTGAAGTCATAGAATGGAGGTGTGTGAAGTCAAAATGGATGTGTGCGAACTCATAAAAAGGAGATGAGTGAAGTCATGGAAAGGAGGTGTGTGAAGTCCAAAAATGGAGGTGTGTGAAGTCAAACAATGGTGGTGTGTGAAGTCACAGAATGGAGGTGTGTGAAGTCAAAGAATGGAAGTGTGTGAAGTCAAAATGGAGGTGTGTGAAGTCACAGAATGGAGGTGTGTGAAGTCACAGAATGGAGGTGTGTGAAGTCATAGAATGGAGGTGTGTGAAGTCACAGAATGGAGGTGTGTGAAGTCACAGAATGAAGGTGTGTGAAGTCACAGAATGGAGGTGTGTGAAGTCAAAATGGAGGTGTGTGAACTCATAGAATGGAGGTGTGTGAACTCATAGAATGGAAGTGTGTGAAGTCATGGAATGGAGGTGTGTGAAGTCAAAGAATGGAGGTGTGAAGTCAAACAATAAAGGTGTGTTAAGTCACAGAATGGAGGTGTGTGAAATCACAGAATGGAGGTGTGTGAAGTCAAAAAGGTGGTGTGTAGAGTCACAAATGGAGGTGTGTGAACTCATAGAATGGAGGTATGTGAAGTCACAGAATTGATGTTTGTGAAGTCAGAATGGAGGTGTGTGAACTCACAATGGAGGTGTGTGAAGTCAAAGAATGGAGGTGTGTGAAGTCAAAGAATGGAAGTGTGTGAAGTCATAGAATGGAGGTGTTTGAAGTCATAGAATGGAGGTGTGTGAAGGCATAGAATGGATGTGTGTGAAGTCACAGAATTGATGTTTGTGAGGTCAGAATTGAGGTGTGTGAGGTCAGAATGGAGGTTTGTGAAGTCAGAGAATGGAGGTGTGTGAAGTCATACAATGGAGGTGTGTGAAGTCATAGAATGGAGGTGTGTGAAGTCACAGAAGGGATGTTTGTGAAGTCAGAATGGAGGTGTGTGAACTCACAATGGAGGTGTGTGAAGTCAAAGAATGGAGGTGTGTGAAGTCACTGAATTGATGTTTGTAAAGTCAAAATGGAGGTGTGTGAAGTCAGAATGGAGGTGTGTGAAGTCATAGAATGGAGGTGTGTGAAGTCATAGAATGGACGTTTGTGAACTCATAGAATGAAGGTCTGTAAAGTTATAGAATGGATGTTTTGAAGTAAAACTGTAGAGGTGTGAAGTCATAGAATGGAGGTGTGTGCAATAAAAATGGTGGTATGTGAACTTATAGAATGGATGTGTGTGAAGTGATAGAGTGGAGGTGTGTGAAGTCATGGAATGGAGGTGTGTGAAATCAAAGAATGGAGGTGTGTGAAGTCAAACAATGGAGGTATGTGAAGTCACAGAATGGAGGTGTTTGAAGTCACAGAATGGAAGTGTGTGAAGTCAAAATGGAGGTGTGTGAAGTCACAGAATGGAGGTTTGTGAAGTCACAGAATGGAGGTTTGTGAAGTCAAAATGGTGGTGTATAAAGTCACAAATGGAGGTGTGTAAAGTCACAGAATGTAGGTGTGTGAACTCAAAATGGAGGTGTGTGAAGTGAAAGAATGGAGGTGTGCGAGTCAAAGAATGGAGGTGTGTGAAGTCATAGAATGGAGGTGTGTGAAGTCATAAAATGGAGGTGTGTGAAGTCACAGAATGAAGGTTTGTGAAGTCACAGAATGAAGGTGTGTTAAGTCACAGAACGGAGGTGTGTGAACTCAGAATGGAGGTGTGTGAAGTCCCAGAATGGAGGTGTGGGAAGTCATAGAATGGAGTTGTGTGAACTCACAGAATGGAGATGTGTGAATTCATAGAATCGAGGTGTGTGAAGTCATAGAATGGAGGTGTGTGAAGTCACAGAACGGAGGTGTGTGAAGTCACAAATGGAGGTGTGTGAAGTCACAGAATGGAGGTGTGTGAACTCACAATGGAGGTGTGTGAAGTCAAAGAATGGAGTTTTGTGAAGTCATAGAATGGAGGTGTATGAAGTCATAGAATGGATGTTTCTGAAGTAGAATGGAGGTGTGTGAAATCATAGAATGGAGGTGTGTGAAGTCAAAATGGATGTGTGCGAACTCATAAAAAGGAGATGAGTGAAGTCATGGAAAGGAGGTGTGTGAAGTCCAAAAATGGAGGTGTGTGAAGTCAAACAATGGTGGTGTGTGAAGTCACAGAATGGAGGTGTGTGAAGTCAAAGAATGGAAGTGTGTGAAGTCAAAATGGAGGTGTGTGAAGTCACAGAATGGAGGTGTGTGAAGTCCCAGAATGGAGATTTGTGACGTCATCGAAAGGAGGTGTGTGAAGTCACAATGGAGGTGTGTGAAGTCATAGAATGGAGGTGTGTGAAGTCACAGTATGGAGGTGTGTGAAATCATAGAATGGAGCTGTGTGAAGTCAGATTTGAGGAGTGTTAATTCATAGAATGGAGGTGTGTGTACTCAGAATGGAGGTGTGTGAAGTCACAGAATGGAGGTGTGAAATCAAAAATGGAGGTGTGTGAAGTCATAGAATGGAAGAGTGTGAAGTTATAATGGAGGTGTGTGAAGTCACAGATGGAGGTGTGTGAAGTCATAGAATGGAGGTGTGTGAAGTCATAGAATTGATGTTTGTGAAGTAAGAATGAAAGTGTGTTAAGTCATAGAATGGAGGTTTTTGAAGGCACAGAACGGAGGTGTGTGAAGTCACAGAATGGAGGTGTGTGAACTCACAATGGAGGTGTGTGAAGTCAAAGAATGGAGGTGTGTGAAGTCATAGAATGGAAGTGTGTGAAGACATAGAATGAAGGTGTGTGAAGCCAGAATTGAGGTGTGTGAAGTAACAGAAGTGAGGTGTGTGAACTCAGAATGAAGGTGTGTGAAGTCACAATGCAGGTGTGTGAAGTCATAGAATGGAGGTGTGTGAAGTCACAGAATGGAGGTGGTGAAGTGAGAGAATGGAGGTGTGTGACGTTATAGAATGGAGGTGTGTGAAGTCACAGAATGGTGGTGTGTGAAGTCAGAATGGAGGTGTGTGAAGTCATAGAATGGCGGTGTGTGAACTCACAATGGAGGTGTGTGGAGTCAAATAATGGAGGAGTGTGAAGTCATAGAATGGAATTGTGTGTAGGTATAGAATGGAGGTGTGTGAAGCCAGAATTGAGGTGTGTGAAGTCACAGAATGGAGATGTGTGAAGTCACAGAATGGAGGTGTGTGAAGTAACAGAATGGAGGTGTGTGAAGTCACAGAATGGAGGTGTGTGAACTCACAATGGAGGTGTGTGAAGTCAAACAATAAAGGTGTGTGAAGTCAAACAATAAAGGTTTGTGAAGTCACAGAATGGAGGTCTATGAAGTCATAGAAGGGAGGTGTGTTTAGTCACAGAATGGAGGTGTGTGAAGTCAGAGAATGGAGGTGTGTGAACCCAGAATGGAGGTGTGTGAAGTCACAGAACGGAGATTTGTGAAGTCATAGAATGGAAGTACGTGAAGTCATAGAATGGATGTTTCTGAAGTAAGAATGAAGGAGCGTGAAGTCATAGAATGGAGGTGTGTGAAGTCAAAATGGAGGTGTGTGAATTCATAGAATGGAGGTGTGTGACCTCATAGAATGGAGGTGTGTGAAGTCTTGGAATGGAGGTGTGTGAAGTCAAAGAATGGAGGTGTGTGAGGTCAAACAATAAAGGTGTGTGAAGTCACAGAATGGAGGTGTGTGAAATCACAGAATGGAGGTGTTTGAAGTCAAAAAGGTGGTGTGTAGAGTCACCAATGGAGGTGTGTGAACTCATAGAATGGAGGTGTGTGAAGTCAAAGAATGGAGGTGTGTGAAGTCATAGAATAGAGGTGTGTGAAGTCATAGAATGGATGTTTCTAAAGTAGAATGAAGGTGTGTGAAGTAATAGAATGGAGGTGTGTGAAGTCAAAATGGAGGCGTGTGAACTCATAAAATGGAGATGTGTGAAGTCTTGGAATGGAGGTGTATGAAGTCATAGAATGTAGTGTGTGAAGTCACAGAATGGAGGTGTGTGAAGTCACAGAATGGAGGTGTGTGAAGTCACAGAATGAAGGTGTGTGAACTCACAATGGAGGTGTGTGAAGTCACAGAATGGAGGTGTGTGAAGTCAAACAATAAAGGTGTGTGAAGTCACAGAATGGAGGTCTGTGAAGTCATAGAATGGAGGTGTGTTAAGTCACAGAATGGAGGTGTGTGAACTCAGAGAATGGAGGTGTGTGAACTCAGAATGGAGGTGTGTTAAGTCACAGAACGGAGATTTGTGAAGTCATAGATTGGAGGTGCGTGAAGTCATAGAATGGATGTTTCTGAAGTAAGAATGAAGGTTTGTGAAGTCAATATGGAGGTGTGTGAACTCATAGAACGGAGGTGTGTGAACTCATAGAATGGAGGTGTGTGAAGTCATGGAATGGAGGTGTGGGAAGTCAAAGAATGGAGGTGTGTGAAGTCAAACAATAAAGGTGTGTGAAGTCATAGAATGGAGGTGTGTGAAGTCAGAATGGAGGTGTGTGAACTCATAGAATGGAGGAGTGTGAAGTCACAATGGAGGTGTGTGAAGTCATAGAATGGAGGTGTGTGAAGTCACAGAATGGAGGTGTGTGAAGTCATAGAATGGAGCTGTGTGACGTCAGATTGGAGGTGTGTGAAGTCACAGAATGGAGGTGTGTGAATTCAGAATGGAGGTGTGTGAAGTCACAGAATGGAGGTGTGTGAGGTCATGGAATGGAGGTGTGTAAAGTCATAGAATGGAGGTGTGTGAGGTCATAATATAGGTGTGTGAAGTCACAGAATTGAGATGTGTGAAGTCACAGAATGGAGGTCTGTGAAGTCATAGAATGGAGGTGTGTGAAGTCATAGAATGGAGGTGTGTGAAGTCATAGAATGGATGTTTGTGAAGTAAGAAGGAAGGTGTGTTAACTCCTAGAATGGAGATGTGTGAAGGCAGAGAATGGAGGTGTGTGAAGTCATAGAATGGAGCTGTGTGAAGTCAGAATGGAGGTGTGTGAAGTCATAGAATGAAGGTGTGTGAACTCACAATGGAGATGTGTGAAGTCAAAGAATGGAGGTGTGTGAAGTCAAAGAATGGAAGTGTGTGAAGTCATAGAATGGAGGTGTGTGAAGTCATAGAATGGAGGTGTGTGAAGTCATAGAATGGAGGTGTGTGAAGTCACAGAATTGATGTTTGTGAAGTCAGAATGGAGGTGTGTGAAGTCAGAATGGAGGTTTGTGAAGTCATCGAATGGAGGTGTGTGAAGTCGTGGCATGGATGTGTGTGAAGTCACAGAATTGATGTTTGTGAAGTCAGAATGGACGTGTGTGAACTCACAATGGAGGAGTGTGAAGTCAAAGAATGGAGGTGTGTGAAGTCACAGAATTGATGTTTGTGAAGTCAGAATGGAGGTGTGTGAAGTCATAGAATGGAGGTGTGTGAAGTCACAATGCAGGTGTGTGAACTCATAGAATGGAGGTGTCTGAAGTCCTAGAATGGAGGAGTGTGAAGTCATAGAATGGAGGTTTGTGAAGTCATAGAATGGAGGTGTGTGAAGTCAAAATGTGGTGTGTGAACTCATAGAATGGATGTGTGTGAACTGATAGAGTAGAGGCGTGTGAAGTCATGGAATGGAGGCGTGTGAAGTCAAAGAATGGAGGTGTGTGAAGTCAAACAATGGAGGTGTGCGAAGTCACAGAATGGAGGTGTGTGAAGTCACAGAATGGAGGTGTGTGAAGTCAAAATGGTGGTGTGTAACGTCACAAATGGAGGTGTGTGAAGTCAAAGAATGTATGTGTGTGAACTCAAAATGGAGGTGTGTGAAGTCAAAGAATGGAGGTGTGTGAAGTCAAAGAATATAGGTGTGTGAAATCATAGAATGGAGGTGTGTGAAGTCATAGAATGTAGGTGTGTGAAATCATAGAATGAAGGTGTGTGAAGTCACGGAATGAAGGTGTGTTAAGTCACAGAACGGAGGTGTGTGACCTCAGAATGGAGGTGTGTGAAGTCCCAGAATGGAGGTGTGGGTAGTCATAGAATGGAGTTGTGTGAAGTCACAGAATGGAGATGTGTGAATTCATAGAATGGAGGTGTGTGAAGTCATAGAATGGAGGTGTCTGAAGTCACAGAATGGAGGTGTGTGAAGTCAAAGAATTGAGGTGTGTGAAGTCACAGAATGGAGGTGTGTGAAGTCAAAGAATGGAGGTGTGTGAAGTCACAGAATGGAGGTGTGTGAAGTCATAGAATGGAAGTGTGTGAAGTCATAGAATGGAGGTGTGTGAAGCCAGAATTGAGGTGTGTGAAGTCAAAATGGAGGTGTGTGAACTCATAGAATGGAGGTTTGTGAAGTCATGGAATGGAGGTGTCTGAAGTCCAAAAATAGAGGTGTGTGAAGTCAAACAATGTTAATGTGTGTGAAGTCACAGAATGGAGGTGTGTGAATTCAAAGAATGGAAGTGTGTGAAGTCAAAATGGTGGTGTGTGAAGTAACAGAATGGAGGTGTGTGAAGTCACAGAATGTAGGTGTGTGAAGTCATAGAATGGAGGTGTGTGAAGTCACAGAATGGATGTGTGTGAAGTCACAGAATGGAGGTATGTGAAGTCAAAATGGAGGTGTGTGAACTCATAGAATGGAGGTTTGTGAAGTCATAGAATGGAGGTGTGTGAAGTCATGCAATGGAGGTTTGTGAAGTCAAAGAATGGAGGTGTGTGAAGTCAAACAATAAAGGTGTGTGAAGTCACAGAATTGAGGTGTGTGAAATCACAGAATGGAGGTGTGTGAAGTCAAAAATGTGGTGTGTAGAGTCCCAAATAGAGGTGTGTGAACTCATAGAATGGAGGTGTGTGAAGTCAAAGAATGGAGGTGTGTGAAGTCATGGAATGGAGGTGTGTGCAGTCACAGAATGGAGGTGTGTGAAGTCATAGAATGGAGGTGTGTGAAGTCATAGAATGGATGTTTCTGAATAAGAATGAATGTGTGTGAAGTCATAAAATGGAGGTGTATGAAGTCAAAATGGAGGTGTGTGAACTCATAGAATGGAGGTCTGAGAACTCATAAAATGGAGGTGTGTGAAGTCATGGAATAAAGGTGTGTGAAGTCAAAGAATGCATTGTGTTAAGTCAAACAATAAAAGTGTGTGAAGTCACACAATGGAGGTGTGTGAAATCACAGAATGGAGGTGTGTGAAGTCATGGAGTGGAGGTGTGTGAAGTCACAGAATGGAGATGTGTGAAGTCAGAATGGAGTTGTGTGAAGTCATAGAATGGAGGTGTGTGAAGTCCCAAGGGAGGTGTGTGAATTCATAGAATGGAGGTGTGTGAAGTCATGGAATGGATTTGTGTGAAGTCATGGAATGGAGGTGTGTGAAGTCACAGAATGGAAGTGTGTGAAGTGATAGAATGGAGGTGTATGAAGTCATAGAATGGAGGTGTGTGAAGTCATAAATGGAGGTGTGTGAAATCACAGAATTGATGATTGTGAAGTCAGAATGGAGGTGTGTGAAGTCAGAATGCAGGTTTGTGAAGTCATAGAACGGAGGTGTGTGCAGTCGTAGAATGGATGTGTGTGAAGTCACAGAATTGATGTTTGTGAAGTCAGAATGGAGGTGTGTGAACTCACAATGGAGGTGTGTGAAGTCAAAGAATGGAGGTGTGTGAAGTCACAGAACTGATGTTTGTGAAGTCAGAATGGAGGTGTGTGAAATCAGAATGGAGGTGTGTGAAGTCATACAATGGAGGTGTGTGAAGTCACAATGCAGGTGTGTGAACTCATAGAATGGAGGTGTGTGAAGTCACAGAATGGAGGTGTGTGAAGTCATAGAATGGAGGTGTGTGAAGTCATAGAATGGAGGTGTGTGAAGTCATAGAATGGAGGAGTGTGAAGTCATAGAATGGCGGTTTGTGAAGTCATAGAATGGAGGTGGGTGAATTCATACAATGGATGTTCCTGAAGTAAGAATGTAGGTGTGTGAAGTCATAGAATGGAGGTGTGTGAAGTCAAAATGGTGGTGTGTGAACTCATAGAATGGATGTGTGTGAACTGATAGAGTATAGGTGTGTGAAGTCATGGAATGGAGGTGTGTGAAGTCACAGAATGGAGGTGTGTGAAGTCAAACAATGGAGGTGTGCGAAGTCACAGAATGGAGGTGTGTGAAGTCACAGAATGGAAGTGTATGAAGTCAAAATGGAGGTGTGTGAAGTCACAGAATGGAGGTGTGTGAAGTCACAGAATGGAGGTGTGTGAAGTGAAATGGTGGTGTGTAACGTCACAAATGGAGGTGTGTGAACTCATAGAATGGAAGTGTGTGAAGTCATGGAATGGAGGTGTGTGAAGTCAAAGAATGGAGGTGTGAAGTCATAGAATGGAGGTGTGTGAAGTCATAATGGAAGTGTGTTAAGTCACAGAATTGAGGTGTGTGAAGTCACAGAATGGAGGTGTGTGAAGTCATAGAATGGAGGTGTGTGAAGTCATAGAATGGAGGTGTGTCATCATAGAATGGATGTTTGTGAAGTAAGAATGAAGGTGTGTTAATTCATAGAATGGAGGTGTGTGAAGGCACAGAATGGAGGTGTGTGAAGTCATAGAATGGAGCTATATGAAGTCATAATGGAGGTGTGTGAAGTCATAGAATGGAGGTGTGTGAAATCACAATGGAGGTGTGTGAAGTCAAAGAATGGAGGTGTGTGAAGTCAAAATTGAGGTGTGTGAAGTCACAGAATGGAGGTGTGTGAAGTCACAGAATAGAGGTGTGTGAACACATAGAATGGAGGTGGGTGAAGTCACAGATAGGAGATGTGTGTAGTCACAGAATGGAGGTGTGTGAAGTCACAGAATGGAGGCGTGTGAAGTCACAGAATGGAGGTGTGTGAACTCATAATAGAGGTGTGTGAAGTCACAGAATGGAGGTGTGTGAAGTCAAACAATAAAGGTGTGTGAAGTCACAGAATGGAGGTCTGTGAAGTCATAGAATGGAGGTGTGTTAAGTCACAGAATGGAGGTGTGTGAACTCAGAGAATGGAGGTGTGTGAACTCAGAATGGAGTTGTGTGAAATCACAGAACGGAGATTTGTGAAGTCATAGAATGGAAGTGCGTGAAGTCCTATAATGGATGTTTCTGAAGTAAGAATGAAGGTGTGTGAAGTCATAGAATGGAGGTTTGTGAAGTCAAAATGGAGGTGTGTGAACTCATAGAATGGAGGTGTGTGAACTCATAGAATGGAGGTGTGTGAAGTCATGGAAAGGAGGTGTGTGAAGTCAAAGAATGGAGGTGTGTGAAGTCAAACAATAAAGGTGTGTGAAGTCACAGAATGGAGGTATGTGAAATCACAGAATGGAGGTGTGTGAAGTCAAAAAGGTGGTGTGTAGAGTCACAAAAGGAGGTGTGTGAACTCATAGAATGGAGGTGTGTAAAGTCAAAGAATGGAGGTGTGTGAAGGCATCGAATGGAGGTGTGTGAAGTCATGATGGAGGTGTGTGAAGTCACAGAATGGAGGTGTGTGAAGTCAGAATGGAGTTGTGTGAAGTTATAGAATGGAGGTGTGTGAAGTCAGAATGGAGGTGTGTGATGTCATAGAATGGAGGTGTGTGAAGACAGAATGGAGGTGTGTGAACTCATAGAATGGAGGTGTGTGAAGTCACAATGGAGGTATGTGAAGTCATAGAATGGTGGTGTGTGAAGTCACAGAATGGAGGTGTGGTGTCATAGAATGGAGGTGTGTGAAGTCATAGAATGGAGGTGTGTGAAGTCATAGAATGAATGTTTGTGAAGAAAGAATGAAGGTGTGTTAAGGCATAAAATGGAGATGTGTGAAGGCACAGAATGGAGGTGTGTGAAGTCATAGAATGGAGCTGTGTGAAGTCAGAATGGAGGTGTGTGAAGTCATAGAATGGAGGTGTGTGAACTCACAATGGAGATGTGTGAAGTCAAAAAATGGAGGTGTGTGAAGTCAAAGAATGGAAGTGTGTGAAGTCATAGAATGGAGGTGTGTGAAGTCATAGAATGGAGGTGTGTGAAGTCATAGAATGGAGGTGTGTCAAGTCACAGAATTGATGTTTGTGAAGTCAGAATGGAGGTGTGTGAAGTCAGAATGGAGGTTTGTGAAGTCATAGAATGGAGGTGTGGGAAGTCATAGTATGGAAGTGTGTGAAGTCATAGAATGGAGGTGTGTGAAGTCACAGAATTGATGTTTGTGAATTCAGAATGGAGGTGTGTGAACTCACAATGGAGGTGTGTGAAGCGAAAGAATGGAGGTGTGTGAAGTCACAGAATTGATGTTTGTGAAGTCAGAATGGAGGTGTGTGAAGTCAGAATGGAGGTGTGTGAAGTCATAGAATGGAGGTGTGTGAAGTCACAATGCACGTGTGTGAACTCATAGAATGGAGGTGTCTGAAGTCAGAATGGATTTGTGTGAAGTCATAGAATGGAGGTGTGTGAAGTCAGAAT
Source organism: Megascapheus bottae (assembly GCA_024803745.1). Taxonomy (NCBI): domain Eukaryota; kingdom Metazoa; phylum Chordata; class Mammalia; order Rodentia; family Geomyidae; genus Megascapheus; species Megascapheus bottae. The sequence continues at coordinate 88,449 of JANJXV010001047.1, read as the reverse complement.
GGAGGTGTGTGAAGTCATAGAATGGAGGTGTGTGATGTCAGAATGGAGGTGTGTGAACTCATAGAATGGAGCTGTGTGCAGTCACAATGGAGGTGTGTAAAGTCATAGAATGGAGGTGTGAGAAGTCAAAGAATGGAGGTGTGTGAAGTCATAGAATGGAGCTGTGTGAAGTCAGATTGGAGTTGTGTGAAGTCACAGAATTGAGGTGTGTGAACTCAGAATGGAGGTGTGTGAAGTCACAGAATGAAGGTGTGTGAAGTCATAGAATGGAGGTGTGGGAAGTCATAGAATGGATGTGTGTGAAGTCATAATAGAGGTGTGTGAAGTCACCGAATTGAGGTGTGTGAAGTCACAGAATGGAGGTGTGTGAAGTCATAGAATGGAGGTGTGTGAAGTCACAATGCACGTGTGTGAACTCATAGAATGGAGGTGTCTGAAGTCAGAATGGATTTGTGTGAAGTCATAGAATGGAGGTGTGTGAAGTCAGAATGGAGGTGTGTGAAGTCATAGAATGGAGGTGTGTGATGTCAGAATGGAGGTGTGTGAACTCATAGAATGGAGCTGTGTGCAGTCACAATGGAGGTGTGTAAAGTCATAGAATGGAGGTGTGTGAAGTCAAAGAATGGAGGTGTGTGAAGTCATAGAATGGAGCTGTGTGAAGTCAGATTGGAGTTGTGTGAAGTCACAGAATTGAGGTGTGTGAACTCAGAATGGAGGTGTGTGAAGTCACAGAATGAAGGTGTGTGAAGTCATAGAATGGAGGTGTGGGAAGTCATAGAATGGATGTGTGTGAAGTCATAACAGAGGTGTGTGAAGTCACCGAATTGAGGTGTGTGAAGTCACAGAATGGAGGTGTGTGAAGTCATAGAATGGAGGTGTGTGAAGTCATAGAATGGATGTTTGTGAAGTAAGAATGAAGGTGTGTTAAATCATAGAATGGAGGTGTGTGAAGGCACAGAATGGAGGTGTGTGAAGTCATAGAATGGAGCTGTTTGAAGTCAGAATGGAGGTGTGTGAAGTCCCAGAATGGAGCTGTGTGGACTCAGAATGGTGGTGTGTGAATTCACAGAATGGAGGTGTGTTAAGTCATAGAATGGAGGTGGGTGAAGTCATAGAATGGAGGTGTGTGATGTCATAGAATGGAGCTGTGTGAAGTCAGAATGGAAGTGTGCGAAGTCATAGAATGAAGGTGTGTGAACTCACAATGGAGATGTGTGAAGTCAAAGAATGGAGGTGTGTGAAGTCAAAGAATGGAAGTGTGTGAAGTCATAGAATGGAGGTGTGTGAAGTCATAGAATGGAGGTGTGTGAAGTCATAGAATGGAGGTGTGAGAAGTCACAGAATTGATGTTTGTGAAGTCAGAATGGAGGTGTGTGAAATCAGAATGGAGGTTTGTGAAGTCATAGAATGGAGGTGTGTGAAGTCGTGGCATGGATGTGTGTGAAGTCACAGAATTGATGTTTGTGAAGTCAGAATGGACGTGTGTGAACTCACAATGGAGGAGTGTGAAGTCAAAGAATGGAGGTGTGTGAAGTCACAAAATTGATGTTTGTGAAGTCAGAATGGAGGTGTGTGAAGTGAGAATGGAGGTGTGTGAAGTCATAGAATGGAGGTGTGTGAAGTCACAATGCAGTTGTGTGAACTCATAGAATGGAGGTGTGTGAAGTCACAGAATGGAGGTGTGTGAAGTCATAGAATGGAGGTGTGTGAAGTCATAGAATGGAGGTGTGTGAAGTCATAGAATGGAGGTGTGTGAAGTCATAGAATGGAGGAGTGTGAAGTCATAGAATGGAGGTTTGTGAAGTCATAGAATGGAGGTGGGTGAATTCATACAATGGATGTTCCTGAAGTAAGAATGTAGGTGTGTGAAGTCATAGAATGGAGGTGTGTGAAGTCAAAAAGGTGGTGTGTGAACTCATAGAATGGATGTGTGTGAACTGATAGAGTAGAGGCGTGTGAAGTCATGGAATGGAGGCGTGTGAAGTCAAAGAATGGAGGTGTGTGAAGTCAAACAATGGAGGTGTGCGAAGTCACAGAATGGAGGTGTGTGAAGTCACAGAATGGAAGTGTTTGAAGTCAAAATGGAGGTGTGTGAAGTCACAGAATGGAGGTGTGTGAAGTCACAGAATGGAGGTGTGTGAAGTCAAAATGGTGGTGTGTAACGTCACAAATGGAGGTGTGTGAAGTCACAGAATGTATGTGTGTGAACTCAAAATGGAGGTGTGTGAAGTCAAAGAATGGATGTGTGCGAAGTCAAAGAATATAGGTGTGTGAAGTCATAGAATGGAGGTGTGTGAAGTCATAGAATGTAGGTGTGTGAAATCATAGAATGAAGGTGTGTGAAGTCACGGAATGAAGGTGTGTTAAGTCACAGAACGGAGGTGTGTGACCTCAGAATGGAGGTGTGTGAAGTCCCAGAATGGAGGTGTGGGAAGTCATAGAATGGAGTTGTGTGAAGTCACAGAATGGAGATGTGTGAATTCATAGAATGGAGGTGTGTGAAGTCATAGAATGGAGGTGTCTGAAGTCACAGAATGGAGGTGTGTGAAGTCAAAGAATTGAGGTGTGTGAAGTCACAGAATGGAGGTGTGTGAAGTCAAAGAATGGAGGTGTGTGAAGTCACAGAATGGAGGTGTGTGAAGTCATAGAATGGAAGTGTGTGAAGTCATAGAATGGAGGTGTGTGAAGCCAGAATTGAGGTGTGTGAAGTCAAAATGGAGGTGTGTGAACTCATAGAATGGAGGTTTGTGAAGTCATGGAAAGGAGGTGTCTGAAGTCCAAAAATAGAGGTGTGTGAAGTCAAACAATGTTAATGTGTGTGAAGTCACAGAATGGAGGTGTGTGAATTCAAAGAATGGAAGTGTGTGAAGTCAAAATGGTGGTGTGTGAAGTAACAGAATGGAGGTGTGTGAAGTCACAGAATGTAGGTGTGTGAAGTCATAGAATGGAGGTGTGTGAAGTCACAGAATGGATGTGTGTGAAGTCACAGAATGGAGGTGTGTGAAGTCAAAATGGAGGTGTGTGAACTCATAGAATGGAGGTTTGTGAAGTCATAGAATGGAGGTGTGTGAAGTCATGCAATGGAGGTGTGTGAAGTCAAAGAATGGAGGTGTGTGAAGTCAAACAATAAAGGTGTGTGAAGTCACAGAATTGAGGTGTGTGAAATCACAGAATGGAGGTGTGTGAAGTCAAAAATGTGGTGTGTAGAGTCACAAATGGAGGTGTGTGAACTCATAGAATGGAGGTGTGTGAAGTCAAAGAATGGAGGTGTGTGAAGTCATGGAATGGAGGTGTGTGCAGTCACAGAATGGAGGTGTGTGAAGTCATAGAATGGAGGTGTGTGAAGTCATAGAATGGATGTTTCTGAATAAGAATGAATGTGTGTGAAGTCATAAAATGGAGGTGTATGAAGTCAGAATGGAGTTGTGTGAAGTCATAGAATGGAGGTGTGTGAAGTCATGGAATGGATTTGTGTGAAGTCATGGAATGGAGGTGTCTGTAGTCACAGAATGGAAGTGTGTGAAGTGATAGAATGGAGGTGTGTGAAGTCATAGAATGGAGGTGTGTGAAGTCATAAATGGAGGTGTGTGAAATCACAGAATTGATGATTGTGAAGTCAGAATGGAGGTGTGTGAAGTCAGAATGGAGGTTTGTGAAGTCATAGAATGGAGGTGTGTGCAGAAGTAGAATGGATGTGTGTGAAGTCACAGAATTGATGTTTGTGAAGCCAGAATGGAGGTGTGTGAACTCACAATGGAGGTGTGTGAAGTCAAAGAATGGAGGTGTGTGAAGTCACAGAACTGATGTTTGTGAAGTCAGAATGGAGGTGTGTGAAGTCAGAATGGAGGTGTGTGAAGTCATACAATGGAGGTGTGTGAAGTCACAATGCAGGTGTGTGAACTCATAGAATGGAGGTGTGTGAAGTCACAGAATGGAGGTGTGTGAAGTCATAGAATGGAGGTGTGTGAAGTCATAGAATGGAGGTGTGTGAAGTCATAGAATGGAGGAGTGTGAAGTCATAGAATGGCGGTTTGTGAAGTCATAGCATGGAGGTGGGTGAATTCATACAATGGATGTTCCTGAAGTAAGAATGTAGGTGTGTGAAGTCATAGAATGGAGGTGTGTGAAGTCAAAATGGTGGTGTGTGAACTCATAGAATGGATGTGTGTGAACTGATAGAGTATAGGTGTGTGAAGTCATGGAATGGAGGTGTGTGAAGTCAAAGAATGGAGGTGTGTGAAGTCAAACAATGGAGGTGTGCGAAGTCACAGAATGGAGGTGTGTGAAGTCACAGAATGGAAGTGTGTGAAGTCAAAATGGAGGTGTGTGAAGTCACAGAATGTATGTGTGTGAACTCAAAATGGAGGTGTGTGAAGTCAAAGAATGGAGGTGTGAAGTCATAGAATGGAGGTGTGTGAAGTCATAATGGAGGTGTGTGAAGTCACAAAATTGAGGTTTGTGAAGTCACCGAATGGAGGTGTGTGAAGTCATAGAATGGAGGTGTGTGAAGTCATAGAATGGAGGTGTGTGATCATAGAATGGATGTTTGTGAAGTAAGAATGAAGGTGTGTTAAGTCATAGAATGGAGGTGTGTGAAGGCACAGAATGGAGGGGTGTGAAGTCATAGAATGGAGCTATATGAAGTCATAATGGAGGTGTGTGAAGTCATAGAATGGAGGTGTGTGAAATCACAATGGAGGTGTGTGAAGTCAAAGAATGGAGGTGTGTGAAGTCAAAATTGAGGTGTGTGAAGTCACAGAATGGAGGTGTGTGAAGTCACAGAATAGAGGTGTATGACGACATAGAATGGAGGTGTGTGAAGTCACAGATAGGAGATGTGTGTAGTCACAGAATGGAGGTGTGTGAAGTCACAGAATGGAGGTGTGTGAAGTCACAGAATGGAGGTGTGTGAACTCACAATGGAGGTGTGTGAAGTCCTAGAATGGAGGTGTGTGAAGTCAAACAATAAAGGTGTGTGAAGTCACAGAATGGAGGTCTGTGAAGTCATAGAATGGAGGTGTGTTAAGTCACAGAATGGAGGTGTGTGAACTCAGAGAATGGAGGTGTGTGAACTCAGAATGGAGGTCTGTGAAATCACAGAACGGAGATTTGTGAAGTCATAGAATGGAAGTGCGTGAAGTCTTATAATGGATGTTTCTGAAGTAAGAATGAAGGTGTGTGAAGTCATAGAATGGAGGTTTGTGAAGTCAAAATGGAGGTGTGTGAACTCATAGAATGGAGGTGTGTGAACTCATAGAATGGAGGTGTGTGAAGTCATGGAAAGGAGGTGTGTGAAGTCAAAGAATGGAGGTGTGTGAAGTCAAACAATAAATGTGTGTGAAGTCACAGAATGGAGGTATGTGAAATCACAGAATGGAGGTGTGTGAAGTCAAAAAGGTGGTGTGTAGAGTCACAAAAGGAGGTGTGTGAACTCATAGAATGGAGGTGTGTGAAGTCAAAGAATGGAGGTGTGTGAAGGCAACGAATGGAGGTGTGTGAAGTCATGATGGAGGTGTGTGAAGTCACAGAATGGATGTGTGTGAAGTCAGAATGGAGTTGTGTGAAGTTATAGAATGGAGGTGTGTGAAGTCAGAATGGAGGTGTGTGATGTCATAGAATGGAGGTGTGTGAAGACAGAATGGAGGTGTGTGAACTCATAGAATGGAGGTGTGTGAAGTCACAATGGAGGTATGTGAAGTCATAGAATGGTGGTGTGTGAAGTCACAGAATGGAGGTGTGGTGTCATAGAATGGAGGTGTGTGAAGTCATAGAATGTAGGTGTGTGAAGTCATAGAATGAATGTTTGTGAAGAAAGAATGAAGGTGTGTTAAGTCATAAAATGGAGATGTGTGAAGGCACAGAATGGAGGTGTGTGAAGTCATAGAATGGAGCTGTGTGAAGTCAGAATGGAGGTGTGTGAAGTCATAGAATGGAGGTGTGTGAACTCACAATGGAGATGTGTGAAGTCAAAAAATGGAGGTGTGTGAAGTCAAAGAATGGAAGTGTGTGAAGTCATAGAATGGAGGTGTGTGAAGTCATAGAATGGAGGTGTGTGAAGTCATAGAATGGAGGTGTGTGAAGTCACAGAATTGATGTTTGTGAAGTCAGAATGGAGGTGTGTGAAGTCAGAATGGAGGTTTGTGAAGTCATAGAATGGAGGTGTGTGAAGTCATAGTATGGAGGTGTGTGAAGTCATAGAATGGAGGTGTGTGAAATCACAGAATTGATGTTTGTGAATTCAGAATGGAGTTGTGTGAACTCACAATGGAGGTGTGTGAAGCGAAAGAATGGAGGTGTGTGAAGTCACAGAATTGATGTTTGTGAAGTCAGAATGGAGGTGTGTGAAGTCAGAATGGAGGTGTGTGAAGTCATAGAATGGAGGTGTGTGAAGTCACAATGCACGTGTGTGAACTCATAGAATGGAGGTGTCTGAAGTCAGAATGGATTTGTGTGAAGTCATGGAATGGAGGTGTGTGAAGTCAGAATGGAGGTGTGTGAAGTCATAGAATGGAGGTGTGTGAAGTCAGAATGGAGGTGTGTGAACTCATAGAATGGAGCTGTGTGAAGTTACAATGGAGGTGTGTGAAGTCATAGAATGGAGGTGTGTGAAGTCAAGGAATGGAGGTGTGTGAAGTCATAGAATGGAGCTGTGTGAAGTCAGATTGGAGTTGTGTGAAGTCACAGAATGGAGGTGTGTGAACTCAGAATGGAGGTGTGTGAAGTCACAGAATGGAGGTGTGTGCAGTCATAGAATGGAGGTGTGTGAAGTCATAGAATGGATGTTTGTGAAGTAAGAATGAAGGTGTGTTAAATCATAGAATGGAGGTGTGTGAAGGCACAGAATGGAGGTGTGTGAAGTCATAGAATGGAGCTGTTTGAAGTCAGAATGGAGGTGTGTGAAGTCCCAGAATGGAGGTGTGTGGACTCAGAATGGTGGTGTGTGAAGTCACAGAATGGAGGTGTGTTAAGTCATAGAATGGAGGTGTGTGAAGTCATAGAATGGATGTTTGTGAAGTAAGAAGGAAGGTGTGTTAAGTCCTAGAATGGAGATGTGTGAAGGCAGAGAATGGAGGTGTGTGATGTCATAGAATGGAGCTGTGTGAAGTCAGAATGGAGGTGTGTGAAGTCATAGAATGAAGGTGTGTGAACTCACAATGGAGATGTGTGAAGTCAAAGAATGGAGGTGTGTGAAGTCAAAGAATGGAAGTGTGTGAAGTCATAGAATGGAAGTGTGTGAAGTCATAGAATGGAGGTGTGTGAAGTCATAGAATGGAGGTGTGTGAAGTCACAGAATTGATGTTTGTGAAGTCAGAATGGAGGTGTGTGAAGTCAGAATGGAGGTTTGTGAAGTCATAGAATGGAGGTGTGTGAAGTCGTGGCATGGATGTGTGTGAAGTCACAGAATTGATGTTTGTGAAGTCAGAATGGACGTGTGTGAACTCACAATGGAGGAGTGTGAAGTCAAAGAATGGAGGTGTGTGAAGTCACAAAATTGATGTTTGTGAAGTCAGAATGGAGGTGTGTGAAGTCAGAATGGAGGTGTGTGAAGTCATAGAATGGAGGTGTGTGAAGTCACAATGCAGGTGTGTGAACTCATAGAATGGAGGTGTGTGAAGTCACAGAATGGAGGTGTGTGAAGTCAAAGAAAGGAGGTGTGTGAAGTCATACAGTGGAGGTGTGTGAAGTCATAGAATGGAGGAGTGTGAAGTCATAGAATGGAGGTTTGTGAAGTCATAGAATGGAGGTGTGTGAAGTCAAAAAGGTGGTGTGTGAACTCATAGAATGGATGTGTGTGAACTGATAGAGTAGAGGCGTGTGAAGTCATGGAATGGAGGCGTGTGAAGTCAAAGTATGGAGGTGTGTGAAGTCAAACAATGGAGGTGTGCGAAGTCACAGAATGGAGGTGTGTGAAGTCACACAATGGAAGTGTGTGAAGTCAAAATGGAGGTGTGTGAAGTCACAGAATGGAGGTGTGTGAAGTCACAGAATGGAGGTGTGTGAAGTCAAAATGGTGGTGTGTAACGTCACAAATGGAGGTGTGTGAAGTCACAGAATGTATGTGTGTGAACTCAAAATGGAGGTGTGTGAAGTCAAAGAATGGAGGTGTGTGAAGTCAAAGAATATAGGTGTGTGAAGTCATAGAATGGAGGTGTGTGAAGTCATAGAATGTAGGTGTGTGAAATCATAGAATGAAGGTGTGTGAAGTCACGGAATGAAGGTGTGTTAAGTCACAGAACGGAGGTGTGTGACCTCAGAATGGAGGTGTGTGAAGTCCCAGAATGGAGGTGTGGGAAGTCATAGAATGGAGTTTTGTGAAGTCACAGAATGGAGATGTGTGAATTCATAGAATGGAGGTGTGTGAAGTCATAGAATGGAGGTGTGTGAAGTCACAGAATGGAGGTGTGTGAAGTCAAAGAATTGAGGTGTGTGAAGTCACAGAATGGAGGTGTGTGAAGTCAAAGAATGGAGGTGTGTGAAGTCACAGAATGGAGGTGTGTGAAGTCATAGAATGGAAGTGTGTGAAGTCATAGAATGGAGGTGTGTGAAGCCAGAATTGAGGTGTGTGAAGTCAAAATGGAGGTGTGTGAACTCATAGAATGGAGGTTTGTGAAGTCATGGAATGGAGGTGTCTGAAGTCCAAAAATGGAGGTGTGTGAAGTCAAACAATGTTAATGTGTGTGAAGTCACAGAATGGAGGTGTGTGAATTCAAAGAATGGAAATGTGTGAAGTCAAAATGGTGGTGTGTGAAGTAACAGAATGGAGGTGTGTGAAGTCACAGAATGTAGGTGTGTGAAGTCATAGAATGGAGGTGTGTGAAGTCACAGAATGGATGTGTGTGAAGTCACAGAATGGAGGTGTGTGAAGTCAAAATGGAGGTGTGTGAACTCATAGAATGGAGGTTTGTGAAGTCATAGAATGGAGGTGTGTGAAGTCATGCAAAGGAGGTGTGTGAAGTCAAAGAATGGAGGTGTGTGAAGTCAAACAATAAAGGTGTGTGAAGTCAGAGAATTGAGGTGTGTGAAATCACAGAATGGAGGTGTGTGAAGTCAAAAATGTGGTGTGTAGAGTCCCAAATGGAGGTGTGTGAACTCATAGAATGGAGGTGTGTGAAGTCAAAGAATGGAGGTGTGTGAAGTCATGGAATAGAGGTGTGTGCAGTCACAGAATGGAGGTGTGTGAAGTCATAGAATGGAGGTGTGTGAAGTCATAGAATGGATGTTTCTGAATAAGAATGAATGTGTGTGAAGTCATAAAATGGAGGTGTATGAAGTCAAAATGGAGGTGTGTGAACTCATAGAATGGAGGTCTGAGAACTCATAGAATGGAGGTGTGTGAAGTCATGGAATAAAGGTGTGTGAAGTCAAAGAATGCATTGTGTGAAGTCAAACAATAAAAGTGTCTGAAGTCACACAATGGAGGTGTGTGAAATCACAGAATGTAGGTGTGTGAAGTCATGGAATGGAGGTGTGTGAAGTCACAGAATGGAGATGTGTGAAGTCAGAATGGAGTTGTGTGAAGTCATAGAATGGAGGTGTGTGAAGTCCCAAGGGAGTTGTGTGAATTCATAGAATGGAGGTGTGTGAAGTCATGGAATGGATTTGTGTGAAGTCATGGAATGGAGGTGTGTGAAGTCACAGAATGGAAGTGTGTGAAGTGATAGAATGGAGGTGTGTGAAGTCATAGAATGGAGGTGTGTGAAGTCATAAATGGAGGTGTGTGAAGTCACAGAATTGATGATTGTGAAGTCAGAATGGAGGTGTGTGAAGTCAGAATGGAGGTTTGTGAAGTCATAGAATGGAGGTGTGTGCAGTCGTAGAATGGATGTGTGTGAAGTCACAGAATTGATGTTTGTGAAGTCAGAATGGAGGTGTGTGAACTCACAATGGAGGTGTGTGAAGTCAAAGAATGGATGTGTGTGAAGTCACAGAACTGATGTTTGTGAAGTCAGAATGGAGGTGTGTGAAGTCAGAATGGAGGTGTGTGAAGTCATACAATGGAGGTGTGTGAAGTCACAATGCAGGTGTGTGAACTCATAGAATAAGGTGTGTGAAGTCACAGAATGGAGGTGTGTGAAGTCATAGAATGGAGGTGTGTGAAGTCATAGAATGGAGGTGTGTGAAGTCATAGAATGGAGGATTGTGAAGTCATAGAATGGCGGTTTGTGAAGTCATAGAATGGAGGTGGGTGAATTCATACAATGGATGTTCCTGAAGTAAGAATGTAGGTGTGTGAAGTCATAGAATGGAGGTGTGTGAAGTCAAAATGGTGGTGTGTGAACTCATAGAATGGATGTGTGTGAACTGATAGAGTATAGGTGTGTGAAGTCATGGAATGGAGGTGTGTGAAGTCATAGAATGGAGGTGTGAGATCATAAAATGGATGTTTGTGAAGTAAGAATGAAGGTGTGTTAAGTCATAGAATGGAGGTGTGTGAAGGCACAGAATGGAGGTGTGTGAGGTCATAGAATGGAGCTATATGAAGTCATAATGGAGGTGTGTGAAGTCATAGAATGGAGGTGTGTGAAATCACAATGGAGGTGTGTGAAGTCAAAGAATGGAGGTGTGTGAAGTCAAAATTGAGGTGTGTAAAGTCACAGAATGGAGGTGTGTGAAGTCACAGAATAGAGGTGTATGAAGACATAGAATGGAGGTGTGTGAAGTCACAGATAGGAGATGTGTGTAGTCACAGAATGGAGGTGTGTGAAGTCACAGAATGGAGGTGTGTGAAGTCACAGAATGGAGGTGTGTAAACTCACAATGGAGGTGTGTGAAGTCCCAGAATGGAGGTGTGTGAAGTCAAACAATAAAGGTGTGTGAAGTCACAGAATGGAGGTCTGTGAAGTCATAGAATGGAGGTGTGTTAAGTCACAGAATGGAGGTCTGTGAACTCAGAGAATGGAGGTGTGTGAACTCAGAATGGAGGTGTGTGAAATCACAGAACGGAGATTTGTGAAGTCATAGAATGGAAGTGCGTGAAGTCCTATAATGGATGTTTCTGAAGTAAGAATGAAGGTGTGTGAAGTCATAGAATGGAGGTTTGTGAAGTCAAAATGGAGGTGTGTGAACTCATAGAATGGAGGTGTGTGAACTCATAGAATGGAGGTGTGTGAAGTCATGGAAAGGAGGTGTGTGAAGTCAAAGAATGGAGGTGTGTGAAGTCAAACAATAAATGTGTGTGAAGTCACAGAATGGAGGTATGTGAAATCACAGAATGGAGGTGTGTGAAGTCAAAAAGGTGGTGTATAGAGTCGCAAAAGGAGGTGTGTGAACTCATAGAATGGAGGTGTGTGAAGTCAAAGAATGGAGGTGTGTGAAGGCATCGAATGGAGGTGTGTGAAGTCATGATGGAGGTGTGTGAAGTCACAGAATGGATGTGTGTGAAGTCAGAATGGAGTTGTGTGAAGTTATAGAATGGAGGTGTGTGAAGTCAGAATGGAGGTGTGTGATGTCATAGAATGGAGGTGTGTGAAGACAGAATGGAGGTGTGTGAACTCATAGAATGGAGGGGTGTGAAGTCACAATGGAAGTATGTGAAGTCATAGAATGGTGGTGTGTGAAGTCACAGAATGGAGGTGTGGTGTAATAGAATGGAGGTGTGTGAAGTCATAGAATGTAGGTGTGTGAAGTCATAGAATGAATGTTTGTGAAGAAAGAATGAAGGTGTGTTAAGTCATAAAATGGAGATGTGTGAAGGCACAGAATGGAGGTGTGTGAAGTCATAGAATGGAGCTGTGTGAAGTCAGAATGGAGGTGTGTGAAGTCATAGAATGGAGGTGTGTGAACTCACAATGGAGATGTGTGAAGTCAAAAAATGGAGGTTTGTGAAGTCAAAGAATGGAAGTGTGTGAAGTCATAGAATGGAGGTGTGTGAAGTCATAGAATGGAGGTGTGTGAAGTCATAGAATGGAGGTGTGTGAAGTCACAGAATTGATGTTTGTGAAGTCAGAATGGAGGTGTATGAAGTCAGAATGGAGGTTTGTGAAGTCATAGAAAGGAGGTGTGTGAAGTCATAGTATGGAAGTGTGTGAAGTCATAGAATGGAGGTGTGTGAAGTCACAGAATTGATGTTTGTGAATTCAGAATGGAGGTGTGTGTACTCACAATGGAGGTGTGTGAAGCGAAAGAATGGAGGTGTGTGAAGTCACAGGATTGATGTTTGTGAAGTCAGAATGGAGGTGTGTCAAGTGAGAATGGAGGTGTGTGAAGTCATAGAATGGAGGTGTGTGAAGTCACAATGCACGTGTGTGAACTCATAGAATGGAGGTGTCTGAAGTCAGAATGGATTTGTGTGAAGTCATAGAATGGAGGTGTGTGAAGTCAGAATGGAGGTGTGTGAAGTCATAGAATGGAGGTGTGTGAAGTCAGAATGGAGGTGTGTGAACTCATAGAATGGAGCTGTGTGAAGTCACAATGGAGGTGTGTGAAGTCATAGAATGGAGGTGTGTGAAGTCAAAGAATGGAGGTGTGTGAAGTCATAGAATGGAGCTGTGTGAAGTCAGATTGGAGTTGTGTGAAGTCACAGAATGGAGGTGTGTGAACTCAGAATGGAGGTGTGTGAAGTCACAGAATGAAGGTGTGTGAAGTCATAGAATGGAGGTGTGTGAAGTCAATAAATCGATGTGTGTGAAGTCATAAAGGAGGTGTGTGAAGTCACAGAACTGAGGTGTGTGAAGTCACAGAATGGAGGTGTGTGCAGTCATAGAATGGAGGTGTGTGAAGTCATAGAATGGATGTTTGTGAAGTAAGAATGAAGGTGTGTTAAATCATAGAATGGAGGTGTGTGAAGGCACAGAATGGAGGTGTGTGAAGTCATAGAATGGAGCTGTTTGAAGTCAGAAGGGAGGTGTGTGAAGTCCCAGAATGGAGGTGTGTGGACTCAGAATGGTGGTGTGTGAAGTCACAGAATGGAGGTGTGTTAAGTCATAGAATGGAGGTGTGTGAAGTCATAGAATGGATGTTTGTGAAGTAAGAAGGAAGGTGTGTTAAGTCCTAGAATGGAGATGTGTGAAGGCAGAGAATGGAGGTGTGTGATGTCATAGAATGGAGCTGTGTGAAGTCAGAATGGAGGTGTGTGAAGTCATAGAATGAAGGTGTGTGAACTCACAATGGAGATGTGTGAAGTCAAAGAATGGAGGTGTGTGAAGTCAAAGAATGGAAGTGTGTGAAGTCATAGAATGGAGGTGTGTGAAGTCATAGAATGGAGGTGTGTGAAGTCATAGAATGGAGGTGTGTGAAGTCACAGAATTGATGTTTGTGAAGTCAGAATGGAGGTGTGTGAAGTCAGAATGGAGGTTTGTGAAGTCATAGAATGGAGGTGTGTGAAGTCGTGGCATGGATGTGTGTGAAGTCACAGAATTGATGTTTGTGAAGTCAGAATGGACGTGTGTGAACTCACAATGGAGGAGTGTGAAGTCAAAGAATGGAGGTGTGTGAAGTCACAAAATTGATGTTTGTGAAGTCAGAATGGAGGTGTGTGAAGTCAGAATGGAGGTGTGTGAAGTCATAGAATGGAGGTGTGTGAAGTCACAATGCAGGTGTGTGAACTCATAGAATGGAGGTGTGTGAAGTCACAGAATGGAGGTGTGTGAAGTCATAGAATGGAGGTGTGTGAAGTCATACAATGGAGGTGTGTGAAGTCATAGAATGGAGGAGTGTGAAGTCATAGAATGGAGGTTTGTGAAGTCATAGAATGGAGGTGGGTGAAATCATACAATGGATGTTCCTGAAGTAAGAATGTAGGTGTGTGAAGTCATAGAATGGAGGTGTGTGAAGTCAAAAAGGTGGTGTGTGAACTCATAGAATGGATGTGTGTGAACTGATAGAGTAGAGGCGTGTGAAGTCATGGAATGGAGGCGTGTGAAGTCAAAGAATGGAGGTGTGTGAAGTCAAACAATGGAGGTGTGCGAAGTCACAGAATGGAGGTGTGTGAAGTCACAGAATGGAGGTGTGTGAAGTCAAAATGGTGGTGTGTAACGTCACAAATGGAGGTGTGTGAAGTCACAGAATGTATGTGTGTGAACTCAAAATGGAGGTGTGTGAAGTCAAAGAATGGAGGTGTGCGAAGTCAAAGAATATAGGTGTGTGAAGTCACAGAATGGAGGTGTGTGAATTCATAGAATGGAGGTGTGTGAAGTCATAGAATGGAGGTGTGTGAAGTCACAGAATGGAAGTGGGTGAACTCACAATAGAGGTGTGTGAAGTCACAGAATGGAGGGGTGTGAAGTCATAGAATGGAGGTGTGTGAAGTCACAGAATGGAGGTGTGTGAAGTCAGAATGGAGGTGTGAAGTCATAGAATAGAGGTGGGTGAAGTCATAGAAAGGAGTTGTGGGAAGTCATAGAATAGAGGAGTTTGAAGTCATAGAATGGAGGTGAGTGAAGTCACAGATCCGAGGTCTGTGAAGTCATAGAATGGAGCTGTGTGATGTCAGAATTGAGGAGTGTGAAGTCCTACAATGGATGTGTGTGAACTCATAGAATGGAGGTGTGTGACGTCACAATGGAAGTGTGTGAAGTCACAGAATTGAGGTGTGTGAAGTCATATATTGGAGGTGTGTGAAGTCAGAATGGAGGTGTGTGAAGTCACAGAATGGAGGTGTGTGAACTCAGAATGGAGTTGTTTGAAGTCATAGATGGAGGAGTGTGAAGTCACAGTAGGGAGGTGTGTGAAATTATAGAATGGACTTTTGTGAATTCACAGAATGGAGCTGTGTGAGGTCAGAATGGAGGAGTGTGAAGTCATAGAATGGAGCTGTGTGAAGTCAGAATGGAGGTGGGTGAACTCATAGAATGGACGTGTGTGAAGTTACAATGGAGGTGTGTGAAGACAGAGAATGGAGGTGTGTGAAGTCACAGAATGGAGGTGTGAAGTCATAGAATGGAGGTGTGTGAAGTCATAGGATGGAGGTGTGTGAAATCATAGAATGGATGTTTCTGAAGTAAGAATGAAGGTGTGTGAAGTCATAGAATGGAGGTTTGTGAAGTCAGAATGGAGGTGTATGAACTCATAGAATGGAGGTGTGTTAAGTTACAATGGAGGTGTGTGAAGTCATAGAATGGGGGTGTGTGAAATCAGAGAATGGAGGTGTGTGAAGTCAGAATGCAGGTGTGTGAAGTCATAGAATGGAGGTGTGTGAAGTCATAGAATGTAGGTGTGTGAAGTCATAGATTGGAAGCGTGTGACGTCATAGAATGGAGGTGTGTGAAGTCATAGATTGAAGGTGTGGGGAAGTCATAGTATGGAGGTGTGTGAAGTCACAGAATGGAGGTGTGTGAAGTCACAGAATGGAGCTGTGTGAAGTCACAATGGAGGTGTGTGAAGTCATAGGATGGAGGTGTGTGAAAACAAAGAATGGAGGTTTGTGAAGTCATAGAATGGATTGTGTGTGAAATCAGACAATGGAGGTGTGTGAAGTCACAGAATGGAGGTGTGTAAAGTCACAGAGTGGAGGTGTGTGAAGTCACAGAATGGAGGTTTGTGAAGTCATAGAATGCAGGTGTGTGAAGTCAGAATAGAGGTGTGCGAAGCCATAGAATGGAGGTGTGTGAAGTCAGAATGGAGCTGTGTGAAGTCATAGAATGGAAGTGTGTGAAGTCAGAATGGAGGTGTGTGAACTCATAGAATGGAGGTGTATGAAGTCAAAATGGAGGTGTGTGAAGTCACAGAATGGATGTGTGTGAACTCATAAAGGAGGTGTGTGAAGTCATAGAATGGAGGTCTGTGAAGTCATAGAATGGAGGTTTGTGAAATCATAGAATGCAGGTGTGTGAAGTCATAGATTGGAAGCGTGTGAAGTCATAGAATGGAGGTGTGTGAAGTCATAGATTGAAGGTGTGGGGAAGTCATAGTATGGACGTGCGTGGAGTCAGAGAAATGGAGGTGTGTGAAGTCACCGAATGGAGTTGTGTGAAGTCACAATGGAGGTGTGTGAAGTCATAGGATGGAGGTGTGTGAAATCAAAGAATGGAGGTTTGTGAAGTCATAGAATGGATTGTGTGTGAAATCACAGAAAGGAGGTGTGTGAAGTCACAGAATGGTGGTGTGTAAGTCACAGAGTGGAGGTTTGTGAAGTCATAGAATGGAGGTGTGTGAAGTCACAGAATGCAGGTGTGTGAAGTCAGAATAGAGGTGTGCGAAGTCAAGAATGGAGGTGTGTAAAGTCAGAATGGAGCTGTGTGAAGTCATAGAATGGATGTGTGTGAAGTCAGAATGGAGGTGTGTGAACTCATAGAATGGAGGTGTATGAAGTCACAATGGAGTTGTGTGAAGTCACAGAATGGATGTGTGTGAACTCAGAAAGGAGGTGTGTCAAGTCATACAATGGAGGTCTGTGAAGTCATAGAATGGAGGTGTGTGAAATCAAAGAATGGAGGTGTGTGAAGTCACAGAAATGTGGTGTGTGAAGACAGAATGGAGGTGTGTGAAGACAGAATGGAGGTGTGTGAAATCAGATAATGGAGGTGTGTGAAGTCACAATGCAGGTGTGTGAAGTCATAGAATGGAGGTGTGTGAAGTCACAGAATGGAGGTGGTGAAGTGAGAGAATGGAGGTGTGTGACGTTATAGAATGGAGGTGTGTGAAGTCACAGAATGGTGGTGTGTGAAGTCAGAATGGAGGTGTGTGAAGTCATAGAATGGCGGTGTGTGAACTCACAATGGAGGTGTGTGGAGTCAAATAATGGAGGAGTGTGAAGTCATAGAATGGAATTGTGTGTAGGTATAGAATGGAGGTGTGTGAAGCCAGAATTGAGGTGTGTGAAGTCACAGAATGGAGATGTGTGAAGTCACAGAATGGAGGTGTGTGAAGTAACAGAATGGAGGTGTGTGAAGTCACAGAATGGAGGTGTGTGAACTCACAATGGAGGTGTGTGAAGTCAAACAATAAAGGTGTGTGAAGTCAAACAATAAAGGTTTGTGAAGTCACAGAATGGAGGTCTATGAAGTCATAGAAGGGAGGTGTGTTTAGTCACAGAATGGAGGTGTGTGAAGTCAGAGAATGGAGGTGTGTGAACCCAGAATGGAGGTGTGTGAAGTCACAGAACGGAGATTTGTGAAGTCATAGAATGGAAGTACGTGAAGTCATAGAATGGATGTTTCTGAAGTAAGAATGAAGGAGCGTGAAGTCATAGAATGGAGGTGTGTGAAGTCAAAATGGAGGTGTGTGAATTCATAGAATGGAGGTGTGTGACCTCATAGAATGGAGGTGTGTGAAGTCTTGGAATGGAGGTGTGTGAAGTCAAAGAATGGAGGTGTGTGAGGTCAAACAATAAAGGTGTGTGAAGTCACAGAATGGAGGTGTGTGAAATCACAGAATGGAGGTGTTTGAAGTCAAAAAGGTGGTGTGTAGAGTCACCAATGGAGGTGTGTGAACTCATAGAATGGAGGTGTGTGAAGTCAAAGAATGGAGGTGTGTGAAGTCATAGAATAGAGGTGTGTGAAGTCATAGAATGGATGTTTCTAAAGTAGAATGAAGGTGTGTGAAGTAATAGAATGGAGGTGTGTGAAGTCAAAATGGAGGCGTGTGAACTCATAAAATGGAGATGTGTGAAGTCTTGGAATGGAGGTGTATGAAGTCATAGAATGTAGTGTGTGAAGTCACAGAATGGAGGTGTGTGAAGTCACAGAATGGAGGTGTGTGAAGTCACAGAATGAAGGTGTGTGAACTCACAATGGAGGTGTGTGAAGTCACAGAATGGAGGTGTGTGAAGTCAAACAATAAAGGTGTGTGAAGTCACAGAATGGAGGTCTGTGAAGTCATAGAATGGAGGTGTGTTAAGTCACAGAATGGAGGTGTGTGAACTCAGAGAATGGAGGTGTGTGAACTCAGAATGGAGGTGTGTTAAGTCACAGAACGGAGATTTGTGAAGTCATAGATTGGAGGTGCGTGAAGTCATAGAATGGATGTTTCTGAAGTAAGAATGAAGGTTTGTGAAGTCAATATGGAGGTGTGTGAACTCATAGAACGGAGGTGTGTGAACTCATAGAATGGAGGTGTGTGAAGTCATGGAATGGAGGTGTGGGAAGTCAAAGAATGGAGGTGTGTGAAGTCAAACAATAAAGGTGTGTGAAGTCATAGAATGGAGGTGTGTGAAGTCAGAATGGAGGTGTGTGAACTCATAGAATGGAGGAGTGTGAAGTCACAATGGAGGTGTGTGAAGTCATAGAATGGAGGTGTGTGAAGTCACAGAATGGAGGTGTGTGAAGTCATAGAATGGAGCTGTGTGACGTCAGATTGGAGGTGTGTGAAGTCACAGAATGGAGGTGTGTGAATTCAGAATGGAGGTGTGTGAAGTCACAGAATGGAGGTGTGTGAGGTCATGGAATGGAGGTGTGTAAAGTCATAGAATGGAGGTGTGTGAGGTCATAATATAGGTGTGTGAAGTCACAGAATTGAGATGTGTGAAGTCACAGAATGGAGGTCTGTGAAGTCATAGAATGGAGGTGTGTGAAGTCATAGAATGGAGGTGTGTGAAGTCATAGAATGGATGTTTGTGAAGTAAGAAGGAAGGTGTGTTAACTCCTAGAATGGAGATGTGTGAAGGCAGAGAATGGAGGTGTGTGAAGTCATAGAATGGAGCTGTGTGAAGTCAGAATGGAGGTGTGTGAAGTCATAGAATGAAGGTGTGTGAACTCACAATGGAGATGTGTGAAGTCAAAGAATGGAGGTGTGTGAAGTCAAAGAATGGAAGTGTGTGAAGTCATAGAATGGAGGTGTGTGAAGTCATAGAATGGAGGTGTGTGAAGTCATAGAATGGAGGTGTGTGAAGTCACAGAATTGATGTTTGTGAAGTCAGAATGGAGGTGTGTGAAGTCAGAATGGAGGTTTGTGAAGTCATCGAATGGAGGTGTGTGAAGTCGTGGCATGGATGTGTGTGAAGTCACAGAATTGATGTTTGTGAAGTCAGAATGGACGTGTGTGAACTCACAATGGAGGAGTGTGAAGTCAAAGAATGGAGGTGTGTGAAGTCACAGAATTGATGTTTGTGAAGTCAGAATGGAGGTGTGTGAAGTCATAGAATGGAGGTGTGTGAAGTCACAATGCAGGTGTGTGAACTCATAGAATGGAGGTGTCTGAAGTCCTAGAATGGAGGAGTGTGAAGTCATAGAATGGAGGTTTGTGAAGTCATAGAATGGAGGTGTGTGAAGTCAAAATGTGGTGTGTGAACTCATAGAATGGATGTGTGTGAACTGATAGAGTAGAGGCGTGTGAAGTCATGGAATGGAGGCGTGTGAAGTCAAAGAATGGAGGTGTGTGAAGTCAAACAATGGAGGTGTGCGAAGTCACAGAATGGAGGTGTGTGAAGTCACAGAATGGAGGTGTGTGAAGTCAAAATGGTGGTGTGTAACGTCACAAATGGAGGTGTGTGAAGTCAAAGAATGTATGTGTGTGAACTCAAAATGGAGGTGTGTGAAGTCAAAGAATGGAGGTGTGTGAAGTCAAAGAATATAGGTGTGTGAAATCATAGAATGGAGGTGTGTGAAGTCATAGAATGTAGGTGTGTGAAATCATAGAATGAAGGTGTGTGAAGTCACGGAATGAAGGTGTGTTAAGTCACAGAACGGAGGTGTGTGACCTCAGAATGGAGGTGTGTGAAGTCCCAGAATGGAGGTGTGGGTAGTCATAGAATGGAGTTGTGTGAAGTCACAGAATGGAGATGTGTGAATTCATAGAATGGAGGTGTGTGAAGTCATAGAATGGAGGTGTCTGAAGTCACAGAATGGAGGTGTGTGAAGTCAAAGAATTGAGGTGTGTGAAGTCACAGAATGGAGGTGTGTGAAGTCAAAGAATGGAGGTGTGTGAAGTCACAGAATGGAGGTGTGTGAAGTCATAGAATGGAAGTGTGTGAAGTCATAGAATGGAGGTGTGTGAAGCCAGAATTGAGGTGTGTGAAGTCAAAATGGAGGTGTGTGAACTCATAGAATGGAGGTTTGTGAAGTCATGGAATGGAGGTGTCTGAAGTCCAAAAATAGAGGTGTGTGAAGTCAAACAATGTTAATGTGTGTGAAGTCACAGAATGGAGGTGTGTGAATTCAAAGAATGGAAGTGTGTGAAGTCAAAATGGTGGTGTGTGAAGTAACAGAATGGAGGTGTGTGAAGTCACAGAATGTAGGTGTGTGAAGTCATAGAATGGAGGTGTGTGAAGTCACAGAATGGATGTGTGTGAAGTCACAGAATGGAGGTATGTGAAGTCAAAATGGAGGTGTGTGAACTCATAGAATGGAGGTTTGTGAAGTCATAGAATGGAGGTGTGTGAAGTCATGCAATGGAGGTTTGTGAAGTCAAAGAATGGAGGTGTGTGAAGTCAAACAATAAAGGTGTGTGAAGTCACAGAATTGAGGTGTGTGAAATCACAGAATGGAGGTGTGTGAAGTCAAAAATGTGGTGTGTAGAGTCCCAAATAGAGGTGTGTGAACTCATAGAATGGAGGTGTGTGAAGTCAAAGAATGGAGGTGTGTGAAGTCATGGAATGGAGGTGTGTGCAGTCACAGAATGGAGGTGTGTGAAGTCATAGAATGGAGGTGTGTGAAGTCATAGAATGGATGTTTCTGAATAAGAATGAATGTGTGTGAAGTCATAAAATGGAGGTGTATGAAGTCAAAATGGAGGTGTGTGAACTCATAGAATGGAGGTCTGAGAACTCATAAAATGGAGGTGTGTGAAGTCATGGAATAAAGGTGTGTGAAGTCAAAGAATGCATTGTGTTAAGTCAAACAATAAAAGTGTGTGAAGTCACACAATGGAGGTGTGTGAAATCACAGAATGGAGGTGTGTGAAGTCATGGAGTGGAGGTGTGTGAAGTCACAGAATGGAGATGTGTGAAGTCAGAATGGAGTTGTGTGAAGTCATAGAATGGAGGTGTGTGAAGTCCCAAGGGAGGTGTGTGAATTCATAGAATGGAGGTGTGTGAAGTCATGGAATGGATTTGTGTGAAGTCATGGAATGGAGGTGTGTGAAGTCACAGAATGGAAGTGTGTGAAGTGATAGAATGGAGGTGTATGAAGTCATAGAATGGAGGTGTGTGAAGTCATAAATGGAGGTGTGTGAAATCACAGAATTGATGATTGTGAAGTCAGAATGGAGGTGTGTGAAGTCAGAATGCAGGTTTGTGAAGTCATAGAACGGAGGTGTGTGCAGTCGTAGAATGGATGTGTGTGAAGTCACAGAATTGATGTTTGTGAAGTCAGAATGGAGGTGTGTGAACTCACAATGGAGGTGTGTGAAGTCAAAGAATGGAGGTGTGTGAAGTCACAGAACTGATGTTTGTGAAGTCAGAATGGAGGTGTGTGAAATCAGAATGGAGGTGTGTGAAGTCATACAATGGAGGTGTGTGAAGTCACAATGCAGGTGTGTGAACTCATAGAATGGAGGTGTGTGAAGTCACAGAATGGAGGTGTGTGAAGTCATAGAATGGAGGTGTGTGAAGTCATAGAATGGAGGTGTGTGAAGTCATAGAATGGAGGAGTGTGAAGTCATAGAATGGCGGTTTGTGAAGTCATAGAATGGAGGTGGGTGAATTCATACAATGGATGTTCCTGAAGTAAGAATGTAGGTGTGTGAAGTCATAGAATGGAGGTGTGTGAAGTCAAAATGGTGGTGTGTGAACTCATAGAATGGATGTGTGTGAACTGATAGAGTATAGGTGTGTGAAGTCATGGAATGGAGGTGTGTGAAGTCACAGAATGGAGGTGTGTGAAGTCAAACAATGGAGGTGTGCGAAGTCACAGAATGGAGGTGTGTGAAGTCACAGAATGGAAGTGTATGAAGTCAAAATGGAGGTGTGTGAAGTCACAGAATGGAGGTGTGTGAAGTCACAGAATGGAGGTGTGTGAAGTGAAATGGTGGTGTGTAACGTCACAAATGGAGGTGTGTGAACTCATAGAATGGAAGTGTGTGAAGTCATGGAATGGAGGTGTGTGAAGTCAAAGAATGGAGGTGTGAAGTCATAGAATGGAGGTGTGTGAAGTCATAATGGAAGTGTGTTAAGTCACAGAATTGAGGTGTGTGAAGTCACAGAATGGAGGTGTGTGAAGTCATAGAATGGAGGTGTGTGAAGTCATAGAATGGAGGTGTGTCATCATAGAATGGATGTTTGTGAAGTAAGAATGAAGGTGTGTTAATTCATAGAATGGAGGTGTGTGAAGGCACAGAATGGAGGTGTGTGAAGTCATAGAATGGAGCTATATGAAGTCATAATGGAGGTGTGTGAAGTCATAGAATGGAGGTGTGTGAAATCACAATGGAGGTGTGTGAAGTCAAAGAATGGAGGTGTGTGAAGTCAAAATTGAGGTGTGTGAAGTCACAGAATGGAGGTGTGTGAAGTCACAGAATAGAGGTGTGTGAACACATAGAATGGAGGTGGGTGAAGTCACAGATAGGAGATGTGTGTAGTCACAGAATGGAGGTGTGTGAAGTCACAGAATGGAGGCGTGTGAAGTCACAGAATGGAGGTGTGTGAACTCATAATAGAGGTGTGTGAAGTCACAGAATGGAGGTGTGTGAAGTCAAACAATAAAGGTGTGTGAAGTCACAGAATGGAGGTCTGTGAAGTCATAGAATGGAGGTGTGTTAAGTCACAGAATGGAGGTGTGTGAACTCAGAGAATGGAGGTGTGTGAACTCAGAATGGAGTTGTGTGAAATCACAGAACGGAGATTTGTGAAGTCATAGAATGGAAGTGCGTGAAGTCCTATAATGGATGTTTCTGAAGTAAGAATGAAGGTGTGTGAAGTCATAGAATGGAGGTTTGTGAAGTCAAAATGGAGGTGTGTGAACTCATAGAATGGAGGTGTGTGAACTCATAGAATGGAGGTGTGTGAAGTCATGGAAAGGAGGTGTGTGAAGTCAAAGAATGGAGGTGTGTGAAGTCAAACAATAAAGGTGTGTGAAGTCACAGAATGGAGGTATGTGAAATCACAGAATGGAGGTGTGTGAAGTCAAAAAGGTGGTGTGTAGAGTCACAAAAGGAGGTGTGTGAACTCATAGAATGGAGGTGTGTAAAGTCAAAGAATGGAGGTGTGTGAAGGCATCGAATGGAGGTGTGTGAAGTCATGATGGAGGTGTGTGAAGTCACAGAATGGAGGTGTGTGAAGTCAGAATGGAGTTGTGTGAAGTTATAGAATGGAGGTGTGTGAAGTCAGAATGGAGGTGTGTGATGTCATAGAATGGAGGTGTGTGAAGACAGAATGGAGGTGTGTGAACTCATAGAATGGAGGTGTGTGAAGTCACAATGGAGGTATGTGAAGTCATAGAATGGTGGTGTGTGAAGTCACAGAATGGAGGTGTGGTGTCATAGAATGGAGGTGTGTGAAGTCATAGAATGGAGGTGTGTGAAGTCATAGAATGAATGTTTGTGAAGAAAGAATGAAGGTGTGTTAAGGCATAAAATGGAGATGTGTGAAGGCACAGAATGGAGGTGTGTGAAGTCATAGAATGGAGCTGTGTGAAGTCAGAATGGAGGTGTGTGAAGTCATAGAATGGAGGTGTGTGAACTCACAATGGAGATGTGTGAAGTCAAAAAATGGAGGTGTGTGAAGTCAAAGAATGGAAGTGTGTGAAGTCATAGAATGGAGGTGTGTGAAGTCATAGAATGGAGGTGTGTGAAGTCATAGAATGGAGGTGTGTCAAGTCACAGAATTGATGTTTGTGAAGTCAGAATGGAGGTGTGTGAAGTCAGAATGGAGGTTTGTGAAGTCATAGAATGGAGGTGTGGGAAGTCATAGTATGGAAGTGTGTGAAGTCATAGAATGGAGGTGTGTGAAGTCACAGAATTGATGTTTGTGAATTCAGAATGGAGGTGTGTGAACTCACAATGGAGGTGTGTGAAGCGAAAGAATGGAGGTGTGTGAAGTCACAGAATTGATGTTTGTGAAGTCAGAATGGAGGTGTGTGAAGTCAGAATGGAGGTGTGTGAAGTCATAGAATGGAGGTGTGTGAAGTCACAATGCACGTGTGTGAACTCATAGAATGGAGGTGTCTGAAGTCAGAATGGATTTGTGTGAAGTCATAGAATGGAGGTGTGTGAAGTCAGAATGGAGGTGTGTGAAGTCATAGAATGGAGGTGTGTGATGTCAGAATGGAGGTGTGTGAACTCATAGAATGGAGCTGTGTGCAGTCACAATGGAGGTGTGTAAAGTCATAGAATGGAGGTGTGAGAAGTCAAAGAATGGAGGTGTGTGAAGTCATAGAATGGAGCTGTGTGAAGTCAGATTGGAGTTGTGTGAAGTCACAGAATTGAGGTGTGTGAACTCAGAATGGAGGTGTGTGAAGTCACAGAATGAAGGTGTGTGAAGTCATAGAATGGAGGTGTGGGAAGTCATAGAATGGATGTGTGTGAAGTCATAATAGAGGTGTGTGAAGTCACCGAATTGAGGTGTGTGAAGTCACAGAATGGAGGTGTGTGAAGTCATAGAATGGAGGTGTGTGAAGTCACAATGCACGTGTGTGAACTCATAGAATGGAGGTGTCTGAAGTCAGAATGGATTTGTGTGAAGTCATAGAATGGAGGTGTGTGAAGTCAGAATGGAGGTGTGTGAAGTCATAGAATGGAGGTGTGTGATGTCAGAATGGAGGTGTGTGAACTCATAGAATGGAGCTGTGTGCAGTCACAATGGAGGTGTGTAAAGTCATAGAATGGAGGTGTGTGAAGTCAAAGAATGGAGGTGTGTGAAGTCATAGAATGGAGCTGTGTGAAGTCAGATTGGAGTTGTGTGAAGTCACAGAATTGAGGTGTGTGAACTCAGAATGGAGGTGTGTGAAGTCACAGAATGAAGGTGTGTGAAGTCATAGAATGGAGGTGTGGGAAGTCATAGAATGGATGTGTGTGAAGTCATAACAGAGGTGTGTGAAGTCACCGAATTGAGGTGTGTGAAGTCACAGAATGGAGGTGTGTGAAGTCATAGAATGGAGGTGTGTGAAGTCATAGAATGGATGTTTGTGAAGTAAGAATGAAGGTGTGTTAAATCATAGAATGGAGGTGTGTGAAGGCACAGAATGGAGGTGTGTGAAGTCATAGAATGGAGCTGTTTGAAGTCAGAATGGAGGTGTGTGAAGTCCCAGAATGGAGCTGTGTGGACTCAGAATGGTGGTGTGTGAATTCACAGAATGGAGGTGTGTTAAGTCATAGAATGGAGGTGGGTGAAGTCATAGAATGGAGGTGTGTGATGTCATAGAATGGAGCTGTGTGAAGTCAGAATGGAAGTGTGCGAAGTCATAGAATGAAGGTGTGTGAACTCACAATGGAGATGTGTGAAGTCAAAGAATGGAGGTGTGTGAAGTCAAAGAATGGAAGTGTGTGAAGTCATAGAATGGAGGTGTGTGAAGTCATAGAATGGAGGTGTGTGAAGTCATAGAATGGAGGTGTGAGAAGTCACAGAATTGATGTTTGTGAAGTCAGAATGGAGGTGTGTGAAATCAGAATGGAGGTTTGTGAAGTCATAGAATGGAGGTGTGTGAAGTCGTGGCATGGATGTGTGTGAAGTCACAGAATTGATGTTTGTGAAGTCAGAATGGACGTGTGTGAACTCACAATGGAGGAGTGTGAAGTCAAAGAATGGAGGTGTGTGAAGTCACAAAATTGATGTTTGTGAAGTCAGAATGGAGGTGTGTGAAGTGAGAATGGAGGTGTGTGAAGTCATAGAATGGAGGTGTGTGAAGTCACAATGCAGTTGTGTGAACTCATAGAATGGAGGTGTGTGAAGTCACAGAATGGAGGTGTGTGAAGTCATAGAATGGAGGTGTGTGAAGTCATAGAATGGAGGTGTGTGAAGTCATAGAATGGAGGTGTGTGAAGTCATAGAATGGAGGAGTGTGAAGTCATAGAATGGAGGTTTGTGAAGTCATAGAATGGAGGTGGGTGAATTCATACAATGGATGTTCCTGAAGTAAGAATGTAGGTGTGTGAAGTCATAGAATGGAGGTGTGTGAAGTCAAAAAGGTGGTGTGTGAACTCATAGAATGGATGTGTGTGAACTGATAGAGTAGAGGCGTGTGAAGTCATGGAATGGAGGCGTGTGAAGTCAAAGAATGGAGGTGTGTGAAGTCAAACAATGGAGGTGTGCGAAGTCACAGAATGGAGGTGTGTGAAGTCACAGAATGGAAGTGTTTGAAGTCAAAATGGAGGTGTGTGAAGTCACAGAATGGAGGTGTGTGAAGTCACAGAATGGAGGTGTGTGAAGTCAAAATGGTGGTGTGTAACGTCACAAATGGAGGTGTGTGAAGTCACAGAATGTATGTGTGTGAACTCAAAATGGAGGTGTGTGAAGTCAAAGAATGGATGTGTGCGAAGTCAAAGAATATAGGTGTGTGAAGTCATAGAATGGAGGTGTGTGAAGTCATAGAATGTAGGTGTGTGAAATCATAGAATGAAGGTGTGTGAAGTCACGGAATGAAGGTGTGTTAAGTCACAGAACGGAGGTGTGTGACCTCAGAATGGAGGTGTGTGAAGTCCCAGAATGGAGGTGTGGGAAGTCATAGAATGGAGTTGTGTGAAGTCACAGAATGGAGATGTGTGAATTCATAGAATGGAGGTGTGTGAAGTCATAGAATGGAGGTGTCTGAAGTCACAGAATGGAGGTGTGTGAAGTCAAAGAATTGAGGTGTGTGAAGTCACAGAATGGAGGTGTGTGAAGTCAAAGAATGGAGGTGTGTGAAGTCACAGAATGGAGGTGTGTGAAGTCATAGAATGGAAGTGTGTGAAGTCATAGAATGGAGGTGTGTGAAGCCAGAATTGAGGTGTGTGAAGTCAAAATGGAGGTGTGTGAACTCATAGAATGGAGGTTTGTGAAGTCATGGAAAGGAGGTGTCTGAAGTCCAAAAATAGAGGTGTGTGAAGTCAAACAATGTTAATGTGTGTGAAGTCACAGAATGGAGGTGTGTGAATTCAAAGAATGGAAGTGTGTGAAGTCAAAATGGTGGTGTGTGAAGTAACAGAATGGAGGTGTGTGAAGTCACAGAATGTAGGTGTGTGAAGTCATAGAATGGAGGTGTGTGAAGTCACAGAATGGATGTGTGTGAAGTCACAGAATGGAGGTGTGTGAAGTCAAAATGGAGGTGTGTGAACTCATAGAATGGAGGTTTGTGAAGTCATAGAATGGAGGTGTGTGAAGTCATGCAATGGAGGTGTGTGAAGTCAAAGAATGGAGGTGTGTGAAGTCAAACAATAAAGGTGTGTGAAGTCACAGAATTGAGGTGTGTGAAATCACAGAATGGAGGTGTGTGAAGTCAAAAATGTGGTGTGTAGAGTCACAAATGGAGGTGTGTGAACTCATAGAATGGAGGTGTGTGAAGTCAAAGAATGGAGGTGTGTGAAGTCATGGAATGGAGGTGTGTGCAGTCACAGAATGGAGGTGTGTGAAGTCATAGAATGGAGGTGTGTGAAGTCATAGAATGGATGTTTCTGAATAAGAATGAATGTGTGTGAAGTCATAAAATGGAGGTGTATGAAGTCAGAATGGAGTTGTGTGAAGTCATAGAATGGAGGTGTGTGAAGTCATGGAATGGATTTGTGTGAAGTCATGGAATGGAGGTGTCTGTAGTCACAGAATGGAAGTGTGTGAAGTGATAGAATGGAGGTGTGTGAAGTCATAGAATGGAGGTGTGTGAAGTCATAAATGGAGGTGTGTGAAATCACAGAATTGATGATTGTGAAGTCAGAATGGAGGTGTGTGAAGTCAGAATGGAGGTTTGTGAAGTCATAGAATGGAGGTGTGTGCAGAAGTAGAATGGATGTGTGTGAAGTCACAGAATTGATGTTTGTGAAGCCAGAATGGAGGTGTGTGAACTCACAATGGAGGTGTGTGAAGTCAAAGAATGGAGGTGTG
The DNA here is from genome assembly GCA_024803745.1 of Megascapheus bottae. Taxonomy (NCBI): domain Eukaryota; kingdom Metazoa; phylum Chordata; class Mammalia; order Rodentia; family Geomyidae; genus Megascapheus; species Megascapheus bottae. The sequence continues at coordinate 60,632 of JANJXV010001047.1, read as the reverse complement.
TGAAGTCACAGAACTGATGTTTGTGAAGTCAGAATGGAGGTGTGTGAAGTCAGAATGGAGGTGTGTGAAGTCATACAATGGAGGTGTGTGAAGTCACAATGCAGGTGTGTGAACTCATAGAATGGAGGTGTGTGAAGTCACAGAATGGAGGTGTGTGAAGTCATAGAATGGAGGTGTGTGAAGTCATAGAATGGAGGTGTGTGAAGTCATAGAATGGAGGAGTGTGAAGTCATAGAATGGCGGTTTGTGAAGTCATAGCATGGAGGTGGGTGAATTCATACAATGGATGTTCCTGAAGTAAGAATGTAGGTGTGTGAAGTCATAGAATGGAGGTGTGTGAAGTCAAAATGGTGGTGTGTGAACTCATAGAATGGATGTGTGTGAACTGATAGAGTATAGGTGTGTGAAGTCATGGAATGGAGGTGTGTGAAGTCAAAGAATGGAGGTGTGTGAAGTCAAACAATGGAGGTGTGCGAAGTCACAGAATGGAGGTGTGTGAAGTCACAGAATGGAAGTGTGTGAAGTCAAAATGGAGGTGTGTGAAGTCACAGAATGTATGTGTGTGAACTCAAAATGGAGGTGTGTGAAGTCAAAGAATGGAGGTGTGAAGTCATAGAATGGAGGTGTGTGAAGTCATAATGGAGGTGTGTGAAGTCACAAAATTGAGGTTTGTGAAGTCACCGAATGGAGGTGTGTGAAGTCATAGAATGGAGGTGTGTGAAGTCATAGAATGGAGGTGTGTGATCATAGAATGGATGTTTGTGAAGTAAGAATGAAGGTGTGTTAAGTCATAGAATGGAGGTGTGTGAAGGCACAGAATGGAGGGGTGTGAAGTCATAGAATGGAGCTATATGAAGTCATAATGGAGGTGTGTGAAGTCATAGAATGGAGGTGTGTGAAATCACAATGGAGGTGTGTGAAGTCAAAGAATGGAGGTGTGTGAAGTCAAAATTGAGGTGTGTGAAGTCACAGAATGGAGGTGTGTGAAGTCACAGAATAGAGGTGTATGACGACATAGAATGGAGGTGTGTGAAGTCACAGATAGGAGATGTGTGTAGTCACAGAATGGAGGTGTGTGAAGTCACAGAATGGAGGTGTGTGAAGTCACAGAATGGAGGTGTGTGAACTCACAATGGAGGTGTGTGAAGTCCTAGAATGGAGGTGTGTGAAGTCAAACAATAAAGGTGTGTGAAGTCACAGAATGGAGGTCTGTGAAGTCATAGAATGGAGGTGTGTTAAGTCACAGAATGGAGGTGTGTGAACTCAGAGAATGGAGGTGTGTGAACTCAGAATGGAGGTCTGTGAAATCACAGAACGGAGATTTGTGAAGTCATAGAATGGAAGTGCGTGAAGTCTTATAATGGATGTTTCTGAAGTAAGAATGAAGGTGTGTGAAGTCATAGAATGGAGGTTTGTGAAGTCAAAATGGAGGTGTGTGAACTCATAGAATGGAGGTGTGTGAACTCATAGAATGGAGGTGTGTGAAGTCATGGAAAGGAGGTGTGTGAAGTCAAAGAATGGAGGTGTGTGAAGTCAAACAATAAATGTGTGTGAAGTCACAGAATGGAGGTATGTGAAATCACAGAATGGAGGTGTGTGAAGTCAAAAAGGTGGTGTGTAGAGTCACAAAAGGAGGTGTGTGAACTCATAGAATGGAGGTGTGTGAAGTCAAAGAATGGAGGTGTGTGAAGGCAACGAATGGAGGTGTGTGAAGTCATGATGGAGGTGTGTGAAGTCACAGAATGGATGTGTGTGAAGTCAGAATGGAGTTGTGTGAAGTTATAGAATGGAGGTGTGTGAAGTCAGAATGGAGGTGTGTGATGTCATAGAATGGAGGTGTGTGAAGACAGAATGGAGGTGTGTGAACTCATAGAATGGAGGTGTGTGAAGTCACAATGGAGGTATGTGAAGTCATAGAATGGTGGTGTGTGAAGTCACAGAATGGAGGTGTGGTGTCATAGAATGGAGGTGTGTGAAGTCATAGAATGTAGGTGTGTGAAGTCATAGAATGAATGTTTGTGAAGAAAGAATGAAGGTGTGTTAAGTCATAAAATGGAGATGTGTGAAGGCACAGAATGGAGGTGTGTGAAGTCATAGAATGGAGCTGTGTGAAGTCAGAATGGAGGTGTGTGAAGTCATAGAATGGAGGTGTGTGAACTCACAATGGAGATGTGTGAAGTCAAAAAATGGAGGTGTGTGAAGTCAAAGAATGGAAGTGTGTGAAGTCATAGAATGGAGGTGTGTGAAGTCATAGAATGGAGGTGTGTGAAGTCATAGAATGGAGGTGTGTGAAGTCACAGAATTGATGTTTGTGAAGTCAGAATGGAGGTGTGTGAAGTCAGAATGGAGGTTTGTGAAGTCATAGAATGGAGGTGTGTGAAGTCATAGTATGGAGGTGTGTGAAGTCATAGAATGGAGGTGTGTGAAATCACAGAATTGATGTTTGTGAATTCAGAATGGAGTTGTGTGAACTCACAATGGAGGTGTGTGAAGCGAAAGAATGGAGGTGTGTGAAGTCACAGAATTGATGTTTGTGAAGTCAGAATGGAGGTGTGTGAAGTCAGAATGGAGGTGTGTGAAGTCATAGAATGGAGGTGTGTGAAGTCACAATGCACGTGTGTGAACTCATAGAATGGAGGTGTCTGAAGTCAGAATGGATTTGTGTGAAGTCATGGAATGGAGGTGTGTGAAGTCAGAATGGAGGTGTGTGAAGTCATAGAATGGAGGTGTGTGAAGTCAGAATGGAGGTGTGTGAACTCATAGAATGGAGCTGTGTGAAGTTACAATGGAGGTGTGTGAAGTCATAGAATGGAGGTGTGTGAAGTCAAGGAATGGAGGTGTGTGAAGTCATAGAATGGAGCTGTGTGAAGTCAGATTGGAGTTGTGTGAAGTCACAGAATGGAGGTGTGTGAACTCAGAATGGAGGTGTGTGAAGTCACAGAATGGAGGTGTGTGCAGTCATAGAATGGAGGTGTGTGAAGTCATAGAATGGATGTTTGTGAAGTAAGAATGAAGGTGTGTTAAATCATAGAATGGAGGTGTGTGAAGGCACAGAATGGAGGTGTGTGAAGTCATAGAATGGAGCTGTTTGAAGTCAGAATGGAGGTGTGTGAAGTCCCAGAATGGAGGTGTGTGGACTCAGAATGGTGGTGTGTGAAGTCACAGAATGGAGGTGTGTTAAGTCATAGAATGGAGGTGTGTGAAGTCATAGAATGGATGTTTGTGAAGTAAGAAGGAAGGTGTGTTAAGTCCTAGAATGGAGATGTGTGAAGGCAGAGAATGGAGGTGTGTGATGTCATAGAATGGAGCTGTGTGAAGTCAGAATGGAGGTGTGTGAAGTCATAGAATGAAGGTGTGTGAACTCACAATGGAGATGTGTGAAGTCAAAGAATGGAGGTGTGTGAAGTCAAAGAATGGAAGTGTGTGAAGTCATAGAATGGAAGTGTGTGAAGTCATAGAATGGAGGTGTGTGAAGTCATAGAATGGAGGTGTGTGAAGTCACAGAATTGATGTTTGTGAAGTCAGAATGGAGGTGTGTGAAGTCAGAATGGAGGTTTGTGAAGTCATAGAATGGAGGTGTGTGAAGTCGTGGCATGGATGTGTGTGAAGTCACAGAATTGATGTTTGTGAAGTCAGAATGGACGTGTGTGAACTCACAATGGAGGAGTGTGAAGTCAAAGAATGGAGGTGTGTGAAGTCACAAAATTGATGTTTGTGAAGTCAGAATGGAGGTGTGTGAAGTCAGAATGGAGGTGTGTGAAGTCATAGAATGGAGGTGTGTGAAGTCACAATGCAGGTGTGTGAACTCATAGAATGGAGGTGTGTGAAGTCACAGAATGGAGGTGTGTGAAGTCAAAGAAAGGAGGTGTGTGAAGTCATACAGTGGAGGTGTGTGAAGTCATAGAATGGAGGAGTGTGAAGTCATAGAATGGAGGTTTGTGAAGTCATAGAATGGAGGTGTGTGAAGTCAAAAAGGTGGTGTGTGAACTCATAGAATGGATGTGTGTGAACTGATAGAGTAGAGGCGTGTGAAGTCATGGAATGGAGGCGTGTGAAGTCAAAGTATGGAGGTGTGTGAAGTCAAACAATGGAGGTGTGCGAAGTCACAGAATGGAGGTGTGTGAAGTCACACAATGGAAGTGTGTGAAGTCAAAATGGAGGTGTGTGAAGTCACAGAATGGAGGTGTGTGAAGTCACAGAATGGAGGTGTGTGAAGTCAAAATGGTGGTGTGTAACGTCACAAATGGAGGTGTGTGAAGTCACAGAATGTATGTGTGTGAACTCAAAATGGAGGTGTGTGAAGTCAAAGAATGGAGGTGTGTGAAGTCAAAGAATATAGGTGTGTGAAGTCATAGAATGGAGGTGTGTGAAGTCATAGAATGTAGGTGTGTGAAATCATAGAATGAAGGTGTGTGAAGTCACGGAATGAAGGTGTGTTAAGTCACAGAACGGAGGTGTGTGACCTCAGAATGGAGGTGTGTGAAGTCCCAGAATGGAGGTGTGGGAAGTCATAGAATGGAGTTTTGTGAAGTCACAGAATGGAGATGTGTGAATTCATAGAATGGAGGTGTGTGAAGTCATAGAATGGAGGTGTGTGAAGTCACAGAATGGAGGTGTGTGAAGTCAAAGAATTGAGGTGTGTGAAGTCACAGAATGGAGGTGTGTGAAGTCAAAGAATGGAGGTGTGTGAAGTCACAGAATGGAGGTGTGTGAAGTCATAGAATGGAAGTGTGTGAAGTCATAGAATGGAGGTGTGTGAAGCCAGAATTGAGGTGTGTGAAGTCAAAATGGAGGTGTGTGAACTCATAGAATGGAGGTTTGTGAAGTCATGGAATGGAGGTGTCTGAAGTCCAAAAATGGAGGTGTGTGAAGTCAAACAATGTTAATGTGTGTGAAGTCACAGAATGGAGGTGTGTGAATTCAAAGAATGGAAATGTGTGAAGTCAAAATGGTGGTGTGTGAAGTAACAGAATGGAGGTGTGTGAAGTCACAGAATGTAGGTGTGTGAAGTCATAGAATGGAGGTGTGTGAAGTCACAGAATGGATGTGTGTGAAGTCACAGAATGGAGGTGTGTGAAGTCAAAATGGAGGTGTGTGAACTCATAGAATGGAGGTTTGTGAAGTCATAGAATGGAGGTGTGTGAAGTCATGCAAAGGAGGTGTGTGAAGTCAAAGAATGGAGGTGTGTGAAGTCAAACAATAAAGGTGTGTGAAGTCAGAGAATTGAGGTGTGTGAAATCACAGAATGGAGGTGTGTGAAGTCAAAAATGTGGTGTGTAGAGTCCCAAATGGAGGTGTGTGAACTCATAGAATGGAGGTGTGTGAAGTCAAAGAATGGAGGTGTGTGAAGTCATGGAATAGAGGTGTGTGCAGTCACAGAATGGAGGTGTGTGAAGTCATAGAATGGAGGTGTGTGAAGTCATAGAATGGATGTTTCTGAATAAGAATGAATGTGTGTGAAGTCATAAAATGGAGGTGTATGAAGTCAAAATGGAGGTGTGTGAACTCATAGAATGGAGGTCTGAGAACTCATAGAATGGAGGTGTGTGAAGTCATGGAATAAAGGTGTGTGAAGTCAAAGAATGCATTGTGTGAAGTCAAACAATAAAAGTGTCTGAAGTCACACAATGGAGGTGTGTGAAATCACAGAATGTAGGTGTGTGAAGTCATGGAATGGAGGTGTGTGAAGTCACAGAATGGAGATGTGTGAAGTCAGAATGGAGTTGTGTGAAGTCATAGAATGGAGGTGTGTGAAGTCCCAAGGGAGTTGTGTGAATTCATAGAATGGAGGTGTGTGAAGTCATGGAATGGATTTGTGTGAAGTCATGGAATGGAGGTGTGTGAAGTCACAGAATGGAAGTGTGTGAAGTGATAGAATGGAGGTGTGTGAAGTCATAGAATGGAGGTGTGTGAAGTCATAAATGGAGGTGTGTGAAGTCACAGAATTGATGATTGTGAAGTCAGAATGGAGGTGTGTGAAGTCAGAATGGAGGTTTGTGAAGTCATAGAATGGAGGTGTGTGCAGTCGTAGAATGGATGTGTGTGAAGTCACAGAATTGATGTTTGTGAAGTCAGAATGGAGGTGTGTGAACTCACAATGGAGGTGTGTGAAGTCAAAGAATGGATGTGTGTGAAGTCACAGAACTGATGTTTGTGAAGTCAGAATGGAGGTGTGTGAAGTCAGAATGGAGGTGTGTGAAGTCATACAATGGAGGTGTGTGAAGTCACAATGCAGGTGTGTGAACTCATAGAATAAGGTGTGTGAAGTCACAGAATGGAGGTGTGTGAAGTCATAGAATGGAGGTGTGTGAAGTCATAGAATGGAGGTGTGTGAAGTCATAGAATGGAGGATTGTGAAGTCATAGAATGGCGGTTTGTGAAGTCATAGAATGGAGGTGGGTGAATTCATACAATGGATGTTCCTGAAGTAAGAATGTAGGTGTGTGAAGTCATAGAATGGAGGTGTGTGAAGTCAAAATGGTGGTGTGTGAACTCATAGAATGGATGTGTGTGAACTGATAGAGTATAGGTGTGTGAAGTCATGGAATGGAGGTGTGTGAAGTCATAGAATGGAGGTGTGAGATCATAAAATGGATGTTTGTGAAGTAAGAATGAAGGTGTGTTAAGTCATAGAATGGAGGTGTGTGAAGGCACAGAATGGAGGTGTGTGAGGTCATAGAATGGAGCTATATGAAGTCATAATGGAGGTGTGTGAAGTCATAGAATGGAGGTGTGTGAAATCACAATGGAGGTGTGTGAAGTCAAAGAATGGAGGTGTGTGAAGTCAAAATTGAGGTGTGTAAAGTCACAGAATGGAGGTGTGTGAAGTCACAGAATAGAGGTGTATGAAGACATAGAATGGAGGTGTGTGAAGTCACAGATAGGAGATGTGTGTAGTCACAGAATGGAGGTGTGTGAAGTCACAGAATGGAGGTGTGTGAAGTCACAGAATGGAGGTGTGTAAACTCACAATGGAGGTGTGTGAAGTCCCAGAATGGAGGTGTGTGAAGTCAAACAATAAAGGTGTGTGAAGTCACAGAATGGAGGTCTGTGAAGTCATAGAATGGAGGTGTGTTAAGTCACAGAATGGAGGTCTGTGAACTCAGAGAATGGAGGTGTGTGAACTCAGAATGGAGGTGTGTGAAATCACAGAACGGAGATTTGTGAAGTCATAGAATGGAAGTGCGTGAAGTCCTATAATGGATGTTTCTGAAGTAAGAATGAAGGTGTGTGAAGTCATAGAATGGAGGTTTGTGAAGTCAAAATGGAGGTGTGTGAACTCATAGAATGGAGGTGTGTGAACTCATAGAATGGAGGTGTGTGAAGTCATGGAAAGGAGGTGTGTGAAGTCAAAGAATGGAGGTGTGTGAAGTCAAACAATAAATGTGTGTGAAGTCACAGAATGGAGGTATGTGAAATCACAGAATGGAGGTGTGTGAAGTCAAAAAGGTGGTGTATAGAGTCGCAAAAGGAGGTGTGTGAACTCATAGAATGGAGGTGTGTGAAGTCAAAGAATGGAGGTGTGTGAAGGCATCGAATGGAGGTGTGTGAAGTCATGATGGAGGTGTGTGAAGTCACAGAATGGATGTGTGTGAAGTCAGAATGGAGTTGTGTGAAGTTATAGAATGGAGGTGTGTGAAGTCAGAATGGAGGTGTGTGATGTCATAGAATGGAGGTGTGTGAAGACAGAATGGAGGTGTGTGAACTCATAGAATGGAGGGGTGTGAAGTCACAATGGAAGTATGTGAAGTCATAGAATGGTGGTGTGTGAAGTCACAGAATGGAGGTGTGGTGTAATAGAATGGAGGTGTGTGAAGTCATAGAATGTAGGTGTGTGAAGTCATAGAATGAATGTTTGTGAAGAAAGAATGAAGGTGTGTTAAGTCATAAAATGGAGATGTGTGAAGGCACAGAATGGAGGTGTGTGAAGTCATAGAATGGAGCTGTGTGAAGTCAGAATGGAGGTGTGTGAAGTCATAGAATGGAGGTGTGTGAACTCACAATGGAGATGTGTGAAGTCAAAAAATGGAGGTTTGTGAAGTCAAAGAATGGAAGTGTGTGAAGTCATAGAATGGAGGTGTGTGAAGTCATAGAATGGAGGTGTGTGAAGTCATAGAATGGAGGTGTGTGAAGTCACAGAATTGATGTTTGTGAAGTCAGAATGGAGGTGTATGAAGTCAGAATGGAGGTTTGTGAAGTCATAGAAAGGAGGTGTGTGAAGTCATAGTATGGAAGTGTGTGAAGTCATAGAATGGAGGTGTGTGAAGTCACAGAATTGATGTTTGTGAATTCAGAATGGAGGTGTGTGTACTCACAATGGAGGTGTGTGAAGCGAAAGAATGGAGGTGTGTGAAGTCACAGGATTGATGTTTGTGAAGTCAGAATGGAGGTGTGTCAAGTGAGAATGGAGGTGTGTGAAGTCATAGAATGGAGGTGTGTGAAGTCACAATGCACGTGTGTGAACTCATAGAATGGAGGTGTCTGAAGTCAGAATGGATTTGTGTGAAGTCATAGAATGGAGGTGTGTGAAGTCAGAATGGAGGTGTGTGAAGTCATAGAATGGAGGTGTGTGAAGTCAGAATGGAGGTGTGTGAACTCATAGAATGGAGCTGTGTGAAGTCACAATGGAGGTGTGTGAAGTCATAGAATGGAGGTGTGTGAAGTCAAAGAATGGAGGTGTGTGAAGTCATAGAATGGAGCTGTGTGAAGTCAGATTGGAGTTGTGTGAAGTCACAGAATGGAGGTGTGTGAACTCAGAATGGAGGTGTGTGAAGTCACAGAATGAAGGTGTGTGAAGTCATAGAATGGAGGTGTGTGAAGTCAATAAATCGATGTGTGTGAAGTCATAAAGGAGGTGTGTGAAGTCACAGAACTGAGGTGTGTGAAGTCACAGAATGGAGGTGTGTGCAGTCATAGAATGGAGGTGTGTGAAGTCATAGAATGGATGTTTGTGAAGTAAGAATGAAGGTGTGTTAAATCATAGAATGGAGGTGTGTGAAGGCACAGAATGGAGGTGTGTGAAGTCATAGAATGGAGCTGTTTGAAGTCAGAAGGGAGGTGTGTGAAGTCCCAGAATGGAGGTGTGTGGACTCAGAATGGTGGTGTGTGAAGTCACAGAATGGAGGTGTGTTAAGTCATAGAATGGAGGTGTGTGAAGTCATAGAATGGATGTTTGTGAAGTAAGAAGGAAGGTGTGTTAAGTCCTAGAATGGAGATGTGTGAAGGCAGAGAATGGAGGTGTGTGATGTCATAGAATGGAGCTGTGTGAAGTCAGAATGGAGGTGTGTGAAGTCATAGAATGAAGGTGTGTGAACTCACAATGGAGATGTGTGAAGTCAAAGAATGGAGGTGTGTGAAGTCAAAGAATGGAAGTGTGTGAAGTCATAGAATGGAGGTGTGTGAAGTCATAGAATGGAGGTGTGTGAAGTCATAGAATGGAGGTGTGTGAAGTCACAGAATTGATGTTTGTGAAGTCAGAATGGAGGTGTGTGAAGTCAGAATGGAGGTTTGTGAAGTCATAGAATGGAGGTGTGTGAAGTCGTGGCATGGATGTGTGTGAAGTCACAGAATTGATGTTTGTGAAGTCAGAATGGACGTGTGTGAACTCACAATGGAGGAGTGTGAAGTCAAAGAATGGAGGTGTGTGAAGTCACAAAATTGATGTTTGTGAAGTCAGAATGGAGGTGTGTGAAGTCAGAATGGAGGTGTGTGAAGTCATAGAATGGAGGTGTGTGAAGTCACAATGCAGGTGTGTGAACTCATAGAATGGAGGTGTGTGAAGTCACAGAATGGAGGTGTGTGAAGTCATAGAATGGAGGTGTGTGAAGTCATACAATGGAGGTGTGTGAAGTCATAGAATGGAGGAGTGTGAAGTCATAGAATGGAGGTTTGTGAAGTCATAGAATGGAGGTGGGTGAAATCATACAATGGATGTTCCTGAAGTAAGAATGTAGGTGTGTGAAGTCATAGAATGGAGGTGTGTGAAGTCAAAAAGGTGGTGTGTGAACTCATAGAATGGATGTGTGTGAACTGATAGAGTAGAGGCGTGTGAAGTCATGGAATGGAGGCGTGTGAAGTCAAAGAATGGAGGTGTGTGAAGTCAAACAATGGAGGTGTGCGAAGTCACAGAATGGAGGTGTGTGAAGTCACAGAATGGAGGTGTGTGAAGTCAAAATGGTGGTGTGTAACGTCACAAATGGAGGTGTGTGAAGTCACAGAATGTATGTGTGTGAACTCAAAATGGAGGTGTGTGAAGTCAAAGAATGGAGGTGTGCGAAGTCAAAGAATATAGGTGTGTGAAGTCACAGAATGGAGGTGTGTGAATTCATAGAATGGAGGTGTGTGAAGTCATAGAATGGAGGTGTGTGAAGTCACAGAATGGAAGTGGGTGAACTCACAATAGAGGTGTGTGAAGTCACAGAATGGAGGGGTGTGAAGTCATAGAATGGAGGTGTGTGAAGTCACAGAATGGAGGTGTGTGAAGTCAGAATGGAGGTGTGAAGTCATAGAATAGAGGTGGGTGAAGTCATAGAAAGGAGTTGTGGGAAGTCATAGAATAGAGGAGTTTGAAGTCATAGAATGGAGGTGAGTGAAGTCACAGATCCGAGGTCTGTGAAGTCATAGAATGGAGCTGTGTGATGTCAGAATTGAGGAGTGTGAAGTCCTACAATGGATGTGTGTGAACTCATAGAATGGAGGTGTGTGACGTCACAATGGAAGTGTGTGAAGTCACAGAATTGAGGTGTGTGAAGTCATATATTGGAGGTGTGTGAAGTCAGAATGGAGGTGTGTGAAGTCACAGAATGGAGGTGTGTGAACTCAGAATGGAGTTGTTTGAAGTCATAGATGGAGGAGTGTGAAGTCACAGTAGGGAGGTGTGTGAAATTATAGAATGGACTTTTGTGAATTCACAGAATGGAGCTGTGTGAGGTCAGAATGGAGGAGTGTGAAGTCATAGAATGGAGCTGTGTGAAGTCAGAATGGAGGTGGGTGAACTCATAGAATGGACGTGTGTGAAGTTACAATGGAGGTGTGTGAAGACAGAGAATGGAGGTGTGTGAAGTCACAGAATGGAGGTGTGAAGTCATAGAATGGAGGTGTGTGAAGTCATAGGATGGAGGTGTGTGAAATCATAGAATGGATGTTTCTGAAGTAAGAATGAAGGTGTGTGAAGTCATAGAATGGAGGTTTGTGAAGTCAGAATGGAGGTGTATGAACTCATAGAATGGAGGTGTGTTAAGTTACAATGGAGGTGTGTGAAGTCATAGAATGGGGGTGTGTGAAATCAGAGAATGGAGGTGTGTGAAGTCAGAATGCAGGTGTGTGAAGTCATAGAATGGAGGTGTGTGAAGTCATAGAATGTAGGTGTGTGAAGTCATAGATTGGAAGCGTGTGACGTCATAGAATGGAGGTGTGTGAAGTCATAGATTGAAGGTGTGGGGAAGTCATAGTATGGAGGTGTGTGAAGTCACAGAATGGAGGTGTGTGAAGTCACAGAATGGAGCTGTGTGAAGTCACAATGGAGGTGTGTGAAGTCATAGGATGGAGGTGTGTGAAAACAAAGAATGGAGGTTTGTGAAGTCATAGAATGGATTGTGTGTGAAATCAGACAATGGAGGTGTGTGAAGTCACAGAATGGAGGTGTGTAAAGTCACAGAGTGGAGGTGTGTGAAGTCACAGAATGGAGGTTTGTGAAGTCATAGAATGCAGGTGTGTGAAGTCAGAATAGAGGTGTGCGAAGTCATAGAATGGAGGTGTGTGAAGTCAGAATGGAGCTGTGTGAAGTCATAGAATGGAAGTGTGTGAAGTCAGAATGGAGGTGTGTGAACTCATAGAATGGAGGTGTATGAAGTCAAAATGGAGGTGTGTGAAGTCACAGAATGGATGTGTGTGAACTCATAAAGGAGGTGTGTGAAGTCATAGAATGGAGGTCTGTGAAGTCATAGAATGGAGGTTTGTGAAATCATAGAATGCAGGTGTGTGAAGTCATAGATTGGAAGCGTGTGAAGTCATAGAATGGAGGTGTGTGAAGTCATAGATTGAAGGTGTGGGGAAGTCATAGTATGGACGTGCGTGTAGTCACAGAAATGGAGGTGTGTGAAGTCACCGAATGGAGTTGTGTGAAGTCACAATGGAGGTGTGTGAAGTCATAGGATGGAGGTGTGTGAAATCAAAGAATGGAGGTTTGTGAAGTCATAGAATGGATTGTGTGTGAAATCACAGAAAGGAGGTGTGTGAAGTCACAGAATGGTGGTGTGTAAGTCACAGAGTGGAGGTTTGTGAAGTCATAGAATGGAGGTGTGTGAAGTCACAGAATGCAGGTGTGTGAAGTCAGAATAGAGGTGTGCGAAGTCAAGAATGGAGGTGTGTAAAGTCAGAATGGAGCTGTGTGAAGTCATAGAATGGATGTGTGTGAAGTCAGAATGGAGGTGTGTGAACTCATAGAATGGAGGTGTATGAAGTCACAATGGAGTTGTGTGAAGTCACAGAATGGATGTGTGTGAACTCAGAAAGGAGGTGTGTCAAGACATACAATGGAGGTCTGTGAAGTCATAGAATGGAGGTGTGTGAAATCAAAGAATGGAGGTGTGTGAAGTCACAGAAATGTGGTGTGTGAAGACAGAATGGAGGTGTGTGAAGACAGAATGGAGGTGTGTGAAATCAGATAATGGAGGTGTGTGAAGTCACAATGCAGGTGTGTGAAGTCATAGAATGGAGGTGTGTGAAGTCACAGAATGGAGGTGGTGAAGTGACAGAATGGAGGTGTGTGACGTTATAGAATGGAGGTGTGTGAAGTCACAGAATGGTGGTGTGTGAAGTCATAGAATGGAGGAGTGTGAAGTCATAGAATGGAGGTGTGTTAAGTCATAGAATGGAGGTGTGGAAGTCACAGAATGGAGGGGTGTGAAGTCACAGAATGGAGGTGTGTGATCTGAGAAGGAGGTGTGTGAAGTCACAGAATGGAGGTGGGTGAAGTCATACAATGGAGGTGTTTGAAGTCACAGATTGGAGGGGGTGTGAATTCATAGAAGGGAGGTGTGTGAAGTCATAGAATGGAGGTGTGTGAAGTCACATAATGGAGGTGTGTGAAGTCACAGAATGGAGGTGTGTGAAGACACAGAATGGAAGTGGGTGAACTCAAAATGGAGGTGTGTGAAGTCACAGAATGGAGGTGTGTGAATTCATAGAAGGGAGGTGTGTGAAGTCATAGAACGGAGGTGTGTGAAGTCACAGAATGGAAATGTGTGAAGTCAAAATGGAGGTGTGTGAAGTCAGAGAATGGAGGTGTGTGAAGTCAATGAATGCACTTGTGTGAAGTCAAAATTGTGGTGTGTGAAGTCACAGAATGGAGGTGTGTGAAGTCACCGAATGGAGGTGTGTGAACTGAGAATGGAGGTGTGTGAAGTCACAGAATGGAGGTGTGTGAAGTCATACAATGGAGGTGTGTGAAGTCTCAGAATGGAGGGGTGTGAATTCAGAGAAGGGAGGTGTGTGAAGTCATAGAATGGAGGGGTGTGAAGTCACATGATGGAGGTGTGTGCAGTCACAGAATGGAGGTGTGTGAAGACACAGAATGGAAGTGGGTGAACTCACAATGGAGGTGTGAGAAGTCACAGAATGGAGGTGTGTGAATTCATAGAAGGGAGGTGTGTGAAGTCATAGAATGGAGGTGTGTGAAGTCACAGAATGGAATGTGTGAAGTCAAAATGGAGATGTGTGAAGTCAGAGAATGGAGGTGTGTGAAGTCAATGAATGGACTTGTGTGAAGTCAAAATTGTGGTGTGTGAAGTCAAAGAATGGATGTGTGTGGAGTCACAGAATGGAGGTGTGTGAAGTCAAAATGGAGGTGTGTGAAGTCAAAGAATGGATGAGTTTGAAGTCATAGAATGGAGGTGTATGAAGTCATGGAATGGAGGTGTGTGAAGTCAAACATTGGAAGTGTGTGAAGTTACAGAATGGAGGTGTGTGAAGTCATAGAATGGAGGTGTGTGAAGTCATAGAATGGAGGTGTGTGAAGTCAGAGAATGGAGGTGTGTGAAGTCAGAATGCAGGTGTGTGAAGTCATAGAATGGAGGTGTGTGAAGTCATAGATTGGAAGTGTGTGAAGTCATAAATTGGAGGTGTGTGAAGTCAGAGAGGGAGGTGTGTGAAGTCACAGAATGGAGTTCTGTGAAGTCAAAGTGGAGGTGTGTGAAGTCATAGAATGGAGGTGTGTGAAGTCACATCATGGAGGTGTGTGAAGTCAGAATGGAGATGTGTGAAGTCATAGAATGGAGGTGTGTGAAGTCACAATGCAGGTGTGTGAACTCATATAATGGAGGTTGGTGAAGTCACAATGCAGGTGTGTGAAGTCATAGAATGGAGTTGTGTGAACTCAGAAAGGAGGTGTGTGAAGTCACAGAATAGAGGTGTGTGAAGTCATACAATGCAGGTGTGTGAAGTCACAGAATGGAGGTGTGTGAATTCATAGAATGGAGGTGTGTGAAGTCATAGAATGGAGGTGTGTGAAGTCACAGAATGGAGGGGTGTGAAGTAACAGAATGGAAGTGTGTGAAGTCACAGAATGGAAGTGGGTGAACTCACAATGGAGGTGTATGAAGTCACAGAAGGGAGGTGTGTGAATTCAGAAGGGAGGTGTGTGAAGTCACAGAATGGAGATGTGTGAACTCAGAATGGAGGTGTGGGAAGTCACAGAATGGAGATTTGTGAAGTCATAGAATGGAGGTGTGTTTGGTCATAGAATGGATGTTTCTGAAGTAAGAATGAAGGTGTGTGAAGTCATAGAATGGAGGTGTGTAAAGTCATAGAATGGAGGTGTGTGAAGTCACAGAATGGAGGTGTGTGAAGTCAGAATGGAGGTGTGAAGTCATAGAATAGAGGTGGGTGAAGTCATAGAAAGGAGTTGTGGGAAGTCATAGAATAGAGGAGTGTGAAGTCATAGAATGGAGGTGAGTGAAGTCACAGATCCGAGGTCTGTGAAGTCATAGAATGGAGCTGTGTGATGTCAGAATTGAGGAGTGTGAAGTCCTACAATGGATGTGTGTGAACACATAGAATGGAGGTGTGTCACGTCACAATGGAAGTGTGTGAAGTCACAGAATGGAGGTGTGTGAAGTCATATATTGGAGGTGTGTGAAGTCAGAATGGAGGTGTGTGAAGTCACAGAATGGAGGTGTGTGAAATCATAGAATGGAATTTTGTGAATTCACAGAATGGAGCTGAGTGAGGTCAGAATGGACGAGTGTGAAGTCATAGAATGGAGGTGTGTGAAGTCAGAATGGAGGTGTGTGAACTCATAGAATGGACGTGTGTGAAGTCACAATGGAGGTGTGTGAAGACAGAGAATGGAGGTGTGTGAAGTCGCAGAATGGAGGTGTGTGAAGTCTTAGAATGGAGGTGTGTGAAGTCACAGAATGTTGGTGTGTGAAGTCACAATGGAGGTGTGTGAAGTCATAGAATGGGGGTGTGTGAAATCAGAGAATGGAGGTGTGTGAAGTCAGAATGCAGGTGTGTAAAGTCATAGAATGGAGGTGTGTGAAGTCATAGAATGGAGGTGTGTGAAGTCATAGATTGGAAGCGTGTGAAGTCATAGAATGGAGGTGTGTGAAGTCATAGATTGAAGGTGTGGGGAAGTCATAGTATGGAGGTGTGTGAAGTCACAGAAATGGAGGTGTGTGAAGTCACAGAATGGAGTTGTGTGAAGTCACAATGGAGGTGTGTGAAGTCATAGGATGGAGGTGTGTGAAATCAAAGAATGGAGGTTTGTGAAGTCATAGAATGGATTGTGTGTGAAATCACAGAAAGGAGGTGTGTGAAGTCACAGAATGGTGGTGTGTAAGTCACAGAGTGGAGGTTTGTGAAGTCATAGAATGGAGGTGTGTGAAGTCACAGAATGCAGGTGTGTGAAGTCAGAATAGAGGTGTGCGAAGTCAAGAATGGAGGTGTGTAAAGTCAGAATGGAGCTGTGTGAAGTCATAGAATGGATGTGTGTGATGTCAGAATGGAGGTGTGTGAACTCATAGAATGGAGGTGTATGAAGTCACAATGGAGGTGTGTGAAGTCACAGAATGGATGTGTGTGATCTCAGAAAGGAGGTGTGTGAAGTCATAGAATGGAGGTCTGTCAAGTCATAGAATGGAGGTGTGTGAAATCATAGAATGGAGGTGTGTGAAGTCACAGAATTGAGGTGTGTGAAGACAGAATGGAGGTGTGTGAAGACAGAATGGAGGTGTGTGAAGTCAGATAATGGAGGTGTGTGAAGTCATAGAATGGAGGTGGTGAAGTGACAGAATGGAGCTGTGTGAAGTCATAGAATGGAGGTGTGTGAAGTCACAGAATGGTGGTGTGTGAAGTCATAGAATGGAGGGGTGTGAAGTCATAGAATGGAGGTGTGTTAAGTCATAGAATGGAGGTGTGGAAGTCACAGAATGGAGGTGTGTGAAGTCACAGAATGGAGGTGTGTGAACTGAGAATGGAGGTGCGTGAAGTCACAGAATGGAGGTGGGTGAAGTCATACAATGGAGGTGTTTGAAGTCACAGAATGGAGGGGTGTGAATTCACAGAAGGGAGGTGTGTGAAGTCATTGAATGGAGGTGTGTGAATTCACATAATGGAGGTGTGTGAAGTCACAGAATGGAGGTGCGTGAAGACACAGAATGGAAGTGGGTGAACTCACAATGGAGGTGTGTGAAGTCACAGAATGGAGGTGTGTGAATTCATAGAAGGGAGGTGTGTGAAGTCATAGAACGGAGGTGTGTGAAGTCACAGAATGGAAGTGTGTGAAGTCAAAATGGAGGTGTGTGAAGTCATAGAATGGAGGTGTGTGAAGTCATAGAATGGAGGTGTGTGAAGTCACAGAATGGAGGTGTGTGAAGTCAGAATGGAGATGTGTGAAGTCATAGAAGGAGGTGTGTGAAGTCACAATGCAGGTGTGTGAACTCATAGAATGGAGGTGGGTGAAGTCACAATGCAGGTGTGTGAAGTCATAGAATGGAGTTGTGTGAAGTCACATAATGGAGGTGTGTGAAGTCACAGAATGGAGGTGTGTGAAGACACAGAATGGAAGTGGGTGAACTCACAATGGAGGTGTGTGAAGTCACAGAATGGAGGTGTGTGAATTCATAGAAGGGAGGTGTGTGAAGTCATAGAATGGAGGAGTGTGAAGTCACAGAATGGAAGTGTGTGAAGTCAAAATGGAGGTGTGTGAAGTCAGAGAATGGAGGTGTGTGAAGTCAATGAATGGACTTGTGTGAAGTCAAAATTGTGGTGTGTGAAGTCAAAGAATGGATGTGTGTGAAGTCACAGAATGGAGGTGTGTGAAGTCAAGATGGAGGTGTGTGAAGTCAAAGAATGGATGTGTTTGAAGTCATAGAATGGAGGTGTATGAAGTCATGGAATGGAGGTGTGTGAAGTCAAACATTGGAAGTGTGTGCAGTTACAGAATGGAGGTGTGTGAAGTCATAGAATGGAGGTGTGTGAAGTCAGAGAATGGAGGTGTGTGAAGTCAGAATGCAGGTGTGTGAAGTCATAATGGAGGTGTGTGAAGTCATAGATTGGAAGTGTGTGAAGTCATAGATTGGAGGTGTGTGAAATCACAGAGGGAGGTGTGTGAAGTCACAGAATGGAGTTCTGTGAAGTCACAGTGGAGGTGTGTGATGTCATAGAATGGAGGTGTGTGAAGTCAAAGAATGGAGGTGTGTGAAGTCATAGAATGGAGGTGTGTGAAGTCATAGAATGGAGGTGTGTGAAGTCATAGAATGGAGGTGTGTGAAGTCACAGAATGGAGGTGTGTGAAGTCAGAATGGAGATGTGTGAAGTCATAGAATGGAGGTGTGTGAAGTCACAATGCAGGTGTGTGAACTCATAGAATGGAGGTGGGTGAAGTCACAATGCAGGTGTGTGAAGTCATAGAATGGAGTTGTGTGAAGTCACATAATGGAGGTGTGTGAAGTCACAGAATGGAGGTGTGTGAAGACACAGAATGGAAGTGGGTGAACTCACAATGGAGGTGTGTGAAGTCACAGAATGGAGGTGTGTGAATTCATAGAAGGGAGGTGTGTGAAGTCATAGAATGGAGGAGTGTGAAGTCACAGAATGGAAGTGTGTGAAGTCAAAATGGAGGTGTGTGAAGTCAGAGAATGGAGGTGTGTGAAGTCAATGAATGGACTTGTGTGAAGTCAAAATTGTGGTGTGTGAAGTCAAAGAATGGATGTGTGTGAAGTCACAGAATGGAGGTGTGTGAAGTCAAGATGGAGGTGTGTGAAGTCAAAGAATGGATGTGTTTGAAGTCATAGAATGGAGGTGTATGAAGTCATGGAATGGAGGTGTGTGAAGTCAAACATTGGAAGTGTGTGCAGTTACAGAATGGAGGTGTGTGAAGTCATAGAATGGAGGTGTGTGAAGTCAGAGAATGGAGGTGTGTGAAGTCAGAATGCAGGTGTGTGAAGTCATAATGGAGGTGTGTGAAGTCATAGATTGGAAGTGTGTGAAGTCATAGATTGGAGGTGTGTGAAATCACAGAGGGAGGTGTGTGAAGTCACAGAATGGAGTTCTGTGAAGTCACAGTGGAGGTGTGTGATGTCATAGAATGGAGGTGTGTGAAGTCAAAGAATGGAGGTGTGTGAAGTCATAGAATGGAGGTGTGTGAAGTCATAGCATGGAGGTGTGTGAAGTCAGAATGGAGATGTGTGAAGTCATAGAATGGAGGTGTGTGAAGTCACAATGCAGGTGTGTGAACTCATAGAATGGAGGTGGGTGAAGTCACAATGCAGGTGTGTGAAGTCATAGAATGGAGTTGTGTGAACTCAGAAAAGAGGTGTGTGAAGTCACAGAATAGAGGTGTGTGAAGTCATACAATGGAGGTGTGTGAAGTCACAGAATGGAGGTGTGTGAATTCATAGAATGGAGGTGTGTGAAGTCATAGAATTGAGGCGTGTGAAGTCAAAGGATGTAGGGGTGTGAAGTAACAGAATGGAGGTGTGTGAAGTCACAGAATGGAAGTGGGTGAACTCACAATGGAGGTGTGTGAAGTCACAGAAGGGAGGTGTGTGAATTCAGAAGGGAGGTGTGTGAAGTCACAGAATGGAGATGTGTGAACTCAGAATGGAGGTGTGGGAAGTCACAGAATGGAGATTTGTGAAATCATATAATGGAGGTGTGTGAGGTCATAGAATGGATGTTTCTGAAGTAAGAATGAAGGTGTGTGAAGTCATAGAATGGAGGTGTGTGAAGTCATAGAATGGAGGTGTGTGAAGTCACAGAATGGAGGTGTGTGAAGTCAGAATGGAGGTGTGAAGTCATAGAATAGAGGTGGGTGAAGTCACAGATCCGAGGTCTGTGAAGTCATAGAATGGAGCTGTGTGATGTCAGAATTGAGGAGTGTGAAGTCCTAGAATGGATGTGTGTGAACCCATAGAATGGAGGTGTGTGACGTCACAATGGAAGTGTGTGAAGTCACAGAATGGAGGTGTGTGAAGTCATATATTGGAGGTGTGTGAAGTCAGAATGGAGGTGTGTGAAGTCACAGAATGGAGGTGTGTGAACTCAGAATGGAGGTGTTTGAAGTCATAGATGGAGGTGTGTGAAGTCACAGTATGGAGGTGTGTGAAATCATAGAATGGAATTTTGTGAATTCACAGAATGGAGCTGTGTGAAGTCAGAATGGAGGAGTGTGAAGTCATAGGATGGAGGTGTGTGAAGTCAGAATGGAGGTGTGTGAACTCATAGAATGGACGTGTGTGAAGTCACAATGGAGGTGTGTGAAGACAGAGAATGGAGGTGTGTGAAGTCACAGAATGGAGGTGTGTGAAGTCATAGAATGGAGGTGTGTGAAGTCATAGAATGGAGGTGTGTGAAGTCATAGAATGGATGTTTCAGTAATAAGAATGAAGGTGTGTGAAGTTATAGAATGGAGGTGTGTGAAGTCAAAATGGAGGTGTGTGAACTCATAGAATGGAGGTGTGTGAAGTCACAGAATGGAGGTGTGTGAAGTCAGAATGGAGGGGTGAAATCATAGAATGGGGGTGGGTGAAGTCATGGTAACGAGGTGTGGAAAGTCATAGAATGGAGAAGTTTGAAGTCATAGAGTGGAGGTGAGTGAAGTCACATATTCAAAGTCTGTGAAGTCATAGAATGGAGGTTTGTGAAGTCAGAATGGAGGTGTATGAACTCATAGAATGGAGGTGTGTGAAGTCACAATGGAGGTGTGTGAAGTCATAGAATGGGGGTGTGTGAAATCAGAGAATGGAGGTGTGTGAAGTCAGAATGCAGGTGTGTAAAGTCATAGAATGGAGGTGTGTGAAGTCATAGATTGGAAGCGTGTGAAGTCATACAATGGAGGTGTGTGAAGTCATAGATTGAAGGTGTGGGGAAGTCATAGTATGGAGGTGTGTGAAGCCACAGAAATGGAGGTGTGTGAAGTCACAGAATGCAGGTGTGTGAAGTCAGAATAGAGGTGTGCGAAGTCATAGAATGGAGGTGTGTGAAGTCAGAATGGAGCTGTGTGAAGTCATAGAATGGATGTGTGTGAAGTCAGAATGGAGGTGTGTGAACTCATAGAATGGAGGTGTATGAAGTCACAATGGAGGTGTTTGAAGTGACAGAATGGATGTGTGTGAACTCAGAAAGGATGTGTGTCAAGTCATAGAATGGAGATCTGTGAAGTTATAGAATGGAGGTGTGTGAAATCATAGAATGGAGGTGTGTGAAGTCACAGAATTGAGGTGTGTGAAGACAGAACGGAGGTGTGTGAAGACAGAATGGAGGTGTGAGAAGTCAGATAATGGAGGTGTGTGAAGTCACAATGCAGGTGTGTGAAGTCATAGAATGGAGGTGTGTGAAGTCATAGAATGGAGGTGGTGAAGTGACAGAATGGAGGTGTGTGAAGTCATAGAATGGAGGTGTGTGAAGTCACAGAATGGTGGTGTGTGAAGTCATAGAATGGAGGGGTGTGAAGTCATAGAATGGAGGTGTGTTAAGTCATAGAATGGAGGTGTGGAAGTAACGGAATGGAGGTGTGTGAAGTCACAGAATGGAGGTGTGTGAACTGAGAATGGAGGTGTGTGAAGTTACAGAATGGAGGTGTGTGAAGTCATACAATGGAGGTGTGTGAAGTCACAGAATGGAGGGGTGTGAATTCATAGGAGGTGTGTGAAGTCATAGAATGGAGGTGTGTGAAGTCACAAAATGGAGGTGTGTGAAGTCACAGAATGGAGCTGTGTGAAGACACAGAATTGAAGTGGGTGAACTCACAATGGAGGTGTGTGAAGTCACAGAATGGAGGTGTGTGAATTCATAGAAGGGAGGTGTGTGAAGTCATAGAATGGAGGTGAGTGAAGTCACAGAATGGAAGTGTGTGAAGTCAAAATGGAGGTGTGTGAAGTCACAGAATGGAGGTGTGTGAAGTCATACAATGCAGGTGTGTGGTCACAGAATGGAGGGGTGTGAATTCATAGAAGGGAGGTGTGTGAAGTCACATAATGGAGGTGTGTGAAGTCAAAATGGAGGTGTGTGAAGTCACAGAATGGAGGTGTGTGAAGTCATACAATGCAGGTGTGTGGTCACAGAATGGAGGGGTGTGAAGTCATAGAATGGAGGTGTGTGAAGTCATACAATGCAGGTGTGTGGTCACAGAATGGAGGGGTGTTAAGTCATAGAATGGAGGTGTTTGAAGTCATAGATGGAGGTGTGTGAAGTCACAGTATGGAGGTGTGTGAAATCATAGAATGGAATTTTGTGAATTCACAGAATGGAGCTGTGTGAAGTCAGAATGGAGGAGTGTGAAGTCATAGGATGGAGGTGTGTGAAGTCAGAATGGAGGTGTGTGAACTCATAGAATGGACGTGTGTGAAGTCACAATGGAGGTGTGTGAAGACAGAGAATGGAGGTGTGTGAAGTCACAGAATGGAGGTGTGTGAAGTCATAGAATGGAGGTGTGTGAAGTCATAGAATGGAGGTGTGTGAAGTCATAGAATGGATGTTTCAGTAATAAGAATGAAGGTGTGTGAAGTTATAGAATGGAGGTGTGTGAAGTCAAAATGGAGGTGTGTGAACTCATAGAATGGAGGTGTGTGAAGTCACAGAATGGAGGTGTGTGAAGTCAGAATGGAGGGGTGAAATCATAGAATGGGGGTGGGTGAAGTCATGGTAACGAGGTGTGGAAAGTCATAGAATGGAGAAGTTTGAAGTCATAGAGTGGAGGTGAGTGAAGTCACATATTCAAAGTCTGTGAAGTCATAGAATGGAGGTTTGTGAAGTCAGAATGGAGGTGTATGAACTCATAGAATGGAGGTGTGTGAAGTCACAATGGAGGTGTGTGAAGTCATAGAATGGGGGTGTGTGAAATCAGAGAATGGAGGTGTGTGAAGTCAGAATGCAGGTGTGTAAAGTCATAGAATGGAGGTGTGTGAAGTCATAGATTGGAAGCGTGTGAAGTCATACAATGGAGGTGTGTGAAGTCATAGATTGAAGGTGTGGGGAAGTCATAGTATGGAGGTGTGTGAAGTCACAGAAATGGAGGTGTGTGAAGTCACAGAATGCAGGTGTGTGAAGTCAGAATAGAGGTGTGCGAAGTCATAGAATGGAGGTGTGTGAAGTCAGAATGGAGCTGTGTGAAGTCATAGAATGGATGTGTGTGAAGTCAGAATGGAGGTGTGTGAACTCATAGAATGGAGGTGTATGAAGTCACAATGGAGGTGTTTGAAGTGACAGAATGGATGTGTGTGAACTCAGAAAGGATGTGTGTCAAGTCATAGAATGGAGATCTGTGAAGTTATAGAATGGAGGTGTGTGAAATCATAGAATGGAGGTGTGTGAAGTCACAGAATTGAGGTGTGTGAAGACAGAACGGAGGTGTGTGAAGACAGAATGGAGGTGTGAGAAGTCAGATAATGGAGGTGTGTGAAGTCACAATGCAGGTGTGTGAAGTCATAGAATGGAGGTGTGTGAAGTCATAGAATGGAGGTGGTGAAGTGACAGAATGGAGGTGTGTGAAGTCATAGAATGGAGGTGTGTGAAGTCACAGAATGGTGGTGTGTGAAGTCATAGAATGGAGGGGTGTGAAGTCATAGAATGGAGGTGTGTTAAGTCATAGAATGGAGGTGTGGAAGTAACGGAATGGAGGTGTGTGAAGTCACAGAATGGAGGTGTGTGAACTGAGAATTTTAGGTGTGTGAAGTTACAGAATGGAGGTGTGTGAAGTCATACAATGGAGGTGTGTGAAGTCACAGAATGGAGGGGTGTGAATTCATAGGAGGTGTGTGAAGTCATAGAATGGAGGTGTGTGAAGTCACAAAATGGAGGTGTGTGAAGTCACAGAATGGAGCTGTGTGAAGACACAGAATTGAAGTGGGTGAACTCACAATGGAGGTGTGTGAAGTCACAGAATGGAGGTGTGTGAATTCATAGAAGGGAGGTGTGTGAAGTCATAGAATGGAGGTGAGTGAAGTCACAGAATGGAAGTGTGTGAAGTCAAAATGGAGGTGTGTGAAGTCACAGAATGGAGGTGTGTGAAGTCATACAATGCAGGTGTGTGGTCACAGAATGGAGGGGTGTGAATTCATAGAAGGGAGGTGTGTGAAGTCACATAATGGAGGTGTGTGAAGTCAAAATGGAGGTGTGTGAAGTCACAGAATGGAGGTGTGTGAAGTCATACAATGCAGGTGTGTGGTCACAGAATGGAGGGGTGTGAAGTCATAGAATGGAGGTGTGTGAAGTCATACAATGCAGGTGTGTGGTCACAGAATGGAGGGGTGTTAAGTCATAGAATGGAGGTGTGTGAAGTCACATAATGGAGGTGTGTGAAGTCACAGAATGGAGGTGTGTGAAGACACAGAATGGAAGTGGGTGAACTCATAATGGAGGTGTGTGAAGTCACAGAATGGAGGTGTGTGAATTCATAGAAGGGAGGTGTGTGAAGTCATAGAATGGAGGAGTGTGAAGTCACAGAATGGAAGTGTGTGAAGTCAAAATGGAGGTGTGTGAAGTCAGAGAATGGAGGTGTGTGAAGTCAATGAATGGACTTGTGTGAAGTCAAAATTGTGGTGTGTGAAGTCAAAGAATGGATGTGTGTGAAGTCACAGAATGGAGGTGTGTGAAGTCAAAATGGAGGTGTGTGAAGTCAAAGAATGGATGTGTTTGAAGTCATAGAATGGAGGTGTATGAAGTCATGGAATGGAGGTGTGTGAAGTCAAACATTGGAAGTGTGTGCAGTTACAGAATGGAGGTGTGTGAAGTCATAGAATGGAGGTGTGTGAAGTCAGAGAATGGAGGTGTGTGAAGTCAGAATGCAGGTGTGTGAAGTCATAATGGAGGTGTGTGAAGTCATAGATTGGAAGTGTGTGAAGTCATAGATTGGAGGTGTGTGAAATCACAGAGGAAGGTGTGTGAAGTCACAGAATGGAGTTCTGTGAAGTCACAGTGGAGGTGTGTGATGTCATAGAATGGAGGTGTGTGAAGTCAAAGAATGGAGGTGTGTGAAGTCATAGAATGGAGGTGTGTGAAGTCACAGCATGGAGGTGTGTGAAGTCAGAATGGAGATGTGTGAAGTCATAGAATGGAGGTGTGTGAAGTCACAATGCAGGTGTGTGAACTCATAGAATGGAGGTGGGTGAAGTCACAATGCAGGTGTGTGAAGTCATAGAATGGAGTTGTGTGAACTCAGAAAGGAGGTGTGTGAAGTCACAGAATAGAGGTGTGTGAAGTCCTACAATGGAGGTGTGTGAAGTCACAGAATGGAGGTGTGTGAATTCATAGAATGGAGGTGTGTGAAGTCATAGAATTGAGGTGTGTGAAGTCAAAGGATGTAGGGGTGTGAAGTAACAGAATGGAGGTGTGTGAAGTCACAGAATGGAAGTGGGTGAACTCACAATGGAGGTGTGTGAAGTCACAGAAGGGAGGTGTGTGAATTCAGAAGGGAGGTGTGTGAAGTCACAGAATGGAGATGTGTGAACTCAGAATGGAGGTGTGGGAAGTCACAGAATGGAGATTTGTGAAATCATATAATGGAGGTGTGTGAGGTCATAGAATGGATGTTTCTGAAGTAAGAATGAAGGTGTGTGAAGTCATAGAATGGAGGTGTGTGAAGTCATAGAATGGAGGTGTGTGAAGTCACAGAATGGAGGTGTGTGAAGTCAGAATGGAGGTGTGAAGTCATAGAATAGAGGTGGGTGAAGTCACAGATCCGAGGTCTGTGAAGTCATAGAATGGAGCTGTGTGATGTCAGAATTGAGGAGTGTGAAGTCCTAGAATGGATGTGTGTGAACCCATAGAATGGAGGTGTGTGACGTCACAATGGAAGTGTGTGAAGTCACAGAATGGAGGTGTGTGAAGTCATATATTGGAGGTGTGTGAAGTCAGATGGAGGTGTGTGAAGTCACAGAATGGAGGTGTGTGAACTCAGAATGGAGGTGTTTGAAGTCACAGAATGGATGTGTGTGAACTCAGAAAGGAGGTGTGTCAAGTCATAGAATGGAGATCTGTGAAGTCATAGAATGGAGGTGTGTGAAATCATAGAATGGAGGTGTGTGAAGTCACAGAATTGAGGTGTGTGAAGACAGAACGGAGGTGTGTGGAGACAGAATGGAGGTGTGAGAAGTCAGATAATGGAGGTGTGTGAAGTCACAATGCAGGTGTGTGAAGTCATAGAATGGAGGTGTGTGAAGTCATAGAATGGAGGTGGTGAAGTGACAGAATGGAGGTGTGTGAAGTCATAGAATGGAGGTGTGTGAAGTCACAGAATGGTGGTGTGTGAAGTCATAGAATGGAGGGGTGTGAAGTCATAGAATGGAGGTGTGTTAAGTCATAGAACGGAGGTGTGGAAGTAACGGAATGGAGGTGTGTGAAGTCACAGAATGGAGGTGTGTGAACTGAGAATGGAGGTGTGTGAAGTTACAGAATGGAGGTGTGTGAAGTCATACAATGGAGGTGTGTGAAGTCACAGAATGGAGGGGTGTGAATTCATAGGAGGTGTGTGAAGTCATAGAATGGAGGTGTGTGATGTCACAAAATGGAGGTGTGTGAAGTCACAGAATGGAGCTGTGTGAAGACACAGAATGGAAGTGGGTGAACTCACAATGGAGGTGTGTGAAGTCACAGAATGGAGGTGTGTGAATTCATAGAAGGGAGGTGTGTGAAGTCATAGAATGGAGGTGAGTGAAGTCACAGAATGGAAGTGTGTGAAGTCAAAATGGAGGTGTGTGAAGTCAGAGAATGGAGGTGTGTGAAGTCAATGAATGTACTTGTGTGAAGTCAAAATTGTGGTGTGTGAAGTCGAAGAATGGATGTGTGTGAAGTCACAGAATGGAGGTGTGTGAACTCAGAATGGAGGTGTTTGAAGTCATATATTGGAGGTGTGTGAAGTCACAGTATGGAGGTGTGTGAAATCATAGAATGGAATTTTGTGAATTCACAGAATGGAGCTGTGTGAAGTCAGAATGGAAGAGTGTGAAGTCATAGGATGGAGGTGTGTGAAGTCAGAATGGAGGTGTGTGAACTCATAGAATGGACGTGTGTGAAGTCACAATGGAGTTGTGTGAAGACAGAGAATGGAGGTGTGTGAAGTCACAGAATGGAGGTGTGTGAAGTCATAGAATGGAGGTGTGTGAAGTCATAGAATGGAGGTGTGTGAAGTCATAGAATGGATGTTTCAGTAATAAGAATGAAGGTGTGTGAAGTTATAGAATGGAGGTGTGTGAAGTCAAAATGGAGGTGTGTGAACTCATAGAATGGAGGTGTGTGAAGTCACAGAATGGAGGTGTGTGAAGTCAGAATGGAGGGGTGAAATCATAGAATGGGGCTGGGTGAAGTCATGGAAACGAGGTGTGGAAAGTCATAGAATGGAGAAGTTTGAAGTCATAGAGTGGAGGTGAGTGAAGTCACATATTCAAAGTCTGTGAAGTCATAGAATGGAGGTTTGTGAAGTCAGAATGGAGGTGTATGAACTCATAGAATGGAGGTGTGTGAAGTTACAATGGAGGTGTGTGAAGTCATAGAATGGGGTGTGTGAAATCAGAGAATGGAGGTGTAAGAAGTCAGAATGCAGGTGTGTAAAGTCATAGAATGGAGGTGTGTGAAGTCATAGAATGGAGGTGTGTGAAGTCATAGATTGGAAGCGTGTGAAGTCATAGAATGGAGGTGTGTGAAGTCATAGATTGAAGGTGTGGGGAAGTCATAGTATGGAGGTGTGTGAAGTCACAGAAATGGAGGTGTGTGAAGTCACAGAATGCAGGTGTGTGAAGTCAGAATAGAGGTGTGCGAAGTCATAGAATGGAGGTGTGTGAAGTCAGAATGGAGCTGTGTGAAGTCATAGAATGGATGTGTGTGAAGTCAGAATGGAGGTGTGTGAACTCATAGAATGGAGGTGTATGAAGTCACAATGGAGGTGTGTGAAGTCACAGAATGGATGTGTGTGAACTCAGAAAGGAGGTGTGTCAAGTCATAGAATGGAGATCTGTGAAGTCATAGAATGGAGGTGTGTGAAATCATAGAATGGAGGTGTGTGAAGTCACAGAAATGAGGTGTGTGAAGACAGAACGGAGGTGTGTGAAGACAGAATGGGGGTGTGAGAAGTCAGATAATGGAGGTGTGTGAAGTCACAATGCAGGTGTGTGAAGTCATAGAATGGAGGTGTGTGAAGTCATAGAATGGAGGTGGTGAAGTGACAGAATGGAGGTGTGTGAAGTCATAGAAGGGAGGTGTGTGAAGTCACAGAATGGTGGTGTGTGAAGTCATAGAATGGAGGGGTGTGAAGTCATAGAATGGAGGTGTGTTAAGTCATAGAATGGAGGTGTGGAAGTAACGGAATGGAGGTGTGTGAAGTCACAGAATGGAGGTGTGTGAACTGAGAATGGAGGTGTGTGAAGTTACAGAATGGAGGTGTGTGAAGTCATACAATGGAGGTGTGTGAAGTCACAGAATGGATCTGTGTGAATTCATAGGAGGTGTGTGAAGTAATAGAATTGAGGTGTGTGAAGTCACATAATGGAGGTGTGTGAAGTCACAGAATGGAGGTGTGTGAAGACACAGAATGGAAGTGGGTGAACTCAAAATGGAGGTGTGTGAAGTCACAGAATGGAGGTGTGTGAATTCATAGAAGGGAGGTGTGTGAAGTCAGAGAATGGAGGTGTGTGAAGTCAATGAATGTACTTGTGTGAAGTCAAAATTGTGGTGTGTGAAGTCGAAGAATGGATGTGTGTGAAGTCACAGAATGAAGGTGTGTGAAGTCAAAATGGAGGTGTGTGAAGTCAAAGAATGGATGTGTTTGAAGTCATAGAATGGAGATGTATGAAGTCATGGAATGGAGGTATGTGAAGTCAAATATTGGAAGTGTGTGAAGTTACAGAATGGAGGTGTGTGAAGTCATAGAATGGAGGTGTGTGAAGTCATATATTGGAGGTGTGTGAAGTCAGAGAATGGAGGTGTGTGAAGTCAGAATGCAGGTGTGTGAAGTCATAGAATGGAGGTGTGTGAAGTCATAGATTGGAAGTGTGTGAAGTCATAAATTGGAGGTGTGTGAAGTCACAGAGGGAGGTGTGTGAAGTCAAAGAATGGAGTTCTGTGAAGTCATAATGGAGGTGTGTGAAGTTATAGAATGGAGGTGTGTGAAGTCAAAGAATGGAGGTGTGTGAAGACATAGAATGGAGGTGTGTGAAGTCACAGCATGGAGGTGTGTGAAGTCAGAATGGAGATGTGTGAAGTCATAGAATGGAGGTGTGTGAAGTCACAATGCAGGTGTGTGAACTCATAGAATGGAGGTGGGTGAAGTCACAATGCAGGTGTGTGAACTCATAGAATGGAGTTGTGTGAACTCAGAAAGGAGATGTGTGAAGTCACAGAATAGAGGTGTGTGAAGTCATATAATGGAGGTGTGTGAAGTCACAGAATGGAGGTGTGTGAATTCATAGAATGGAGGTGTGTGAAGTCATAGAATGGAGTTGTGTGAAGTAACAGAATGGAGGTGTGTGAAGTAACAGAATGGAGGCGTGTGAAGTCACAGAATGGAAGTGGGTGAACTCACAATGGAGGTGTGTGAAGTCACAGAAAGGAGGTATGTGAAGTCAGAAGGGAGGTTTGTGAAGTCACAGAATCGAGATGTGTGAACTCAGAATGGAGGTGTGGGAAGTCACAGAATGGAGATTTGTGAAGTCATAGAATGGAGGTGTGTGAGGTCATAGAATGGATGTTTCTGAAGTAAGAATGAAGGTGTGTGAAGTCATAGAATGGAGGTGTGTGAAGTCATAGAATGGAGGTGTGTGAAGTCACAGAATGGAGGTGTGTGAAGTCAGAATGGAGGTGTGAAGTCATAGAATAGAGGTGGGTGAAGTCATAGAAAGGAGTTGTGGGAAGTCATAGAATGGAGGTGAGTGAAGTCACAGATCCGAGGTCTGTGAAGTCATAGAATGGAGCTCTGTGATGTCAATATTGAGGAGTGTGAAGTCCTAGAATGGATGTGTGTGAACTCATAGAATGGAGTCGTGTGAAGTCATGGAATGGAGGTGTGTGAAGTCCAACAATGGAGGTGTGTGAAGTCAAACAATGGAGGTGTGTGAAGTCCCAGAATGGAGGTGTATGAAGTCCCAGAATGGAGGTGTGTGAAGTCCCAGAATGGAGGTGTGTGAAGTCAAAATGGTGGTGTGAGAATTCACAAATGGAGGTTTGTGAAATCAGAAGGCAGCTGAGTGAAGTCATAGAATGGAGGTGGGTGAAGGCAGAATGTAAGTGTTTTAACTCGTAGAATGGAGGTTTGTGAAGTCAAAATGGAGGTGTGTGAAGTCAGAGAACGGTGGTTTTTGATGTCAAAGAATGGAGGTGTGTGAAGTCATAGACTGGAGGTGTGTGAACTCAGATTGGAAGTGTGTGAAGTCACAGAATGGAGGTGTGTGAAGTCATAGAATGGAGGTGTGTGAAGTCACAGAATGGAGGTGTGTGAAGTCACAGAATGAAAGTGTGTGAAGTCAAAATGGAGGTGTGTGAAGTCAGAGAATGGAGGTGTGTCAAGTCAAAGAATGGACGTGTGTGAAGTCAAAATTGTGGTGTGTGAAATCACAAATGCAGGTGTGTGAAGTCACAGAATGGAGGTGTGTGAAGTCACAATGGAGGTGCGTGAAGTCAAAGAATGGATGTGTGTGAAGTCATAGAATGGAGGTGTATGAAGTCATGGAATTGAGGTTTGTGAAGTCAAATATTGGAAGCGTTTGAAGTTACAGAATTGAGGTATGTGAAGTCATAGAATGTAGGTGTGTGAAATCAGAGAATGGAGGTGTGTGAAGTCAGAATGCAGGTGTGTGAAGTCATAGAATGGTGGTGTGTGAAGTCATAGAATGGAGGTGTGTGAAGTCATAGATTGGAAGAGTGTGAAGTCATAAAATGGAGGTGTGTGAAGTCATAGATTGAAGGTGTGGGGAGGTCATAGAATGGAGGTGTGTGAAGTCATAGATTGGAAGCGTGTGAAGTCACAGAAAGGAGGTGTGTGAAGTCACAGAATGGAGTTGTGTGAAGTCACAATGGAGGTGTGTGAAGTCATAGAATGGATTGTGTGTGAAATCACAGAATGGAGATGTGTGAAGTCACAGAATGGAGGTGTGTAAAGTCTCAGAGTGGAGGTGTGTGAAGTCACAGAATGGAGGTTTGTGAAGTCATAGAGTGGAGGTGTGTGAAGTCACAGAATGCAGGTGTGTGAAGTCAGAATAGAGGTGTGCGAAGTCATAGAATGGAGGTGTGTGAAGTCAGAATGGAGCTGTGTGAAGTCACAGAATGGATGTGTGTGAAGTCAGAATGGAGGTGTGAGAACTCATAGAATGGAGGTGTATGAAGTCACAATGGAGGTGTGTGAAGTCACAGAATGGATGTGTGTGAACTCAGAAAGGAGGTGTGTGAAGTCATAGAATGGAGGTCTGTGAAGTCATAGAATGGAGGTTTGTGAAATCATAGAATGGAGGTGTGTGAAGTCACAGAATTGAGGTGTGTGAAGTCAGAATGGAGGTGTGTGAAGTCAGAATGGAGGTGTGTGAAGTCAGATAATGGAGGTGTGTGAAGTCACAATGAAGGTGTGTGAACTCATAGAGTGGAGGTGTGTGAAGTAACAATGTAGGTTTCTGAAGTCATAGAATGGAGGTGTGTGAAGTCATAGAATGGAGGTGTGTGAAGTCACAGAATGGAGGTGTGTGATGTCATAGAATGGAGGTGTGTGCAGTCACAGAATGGAGGTGTGTGAAGGCATAGAAAGGAGGTGTGTGAAGTCATAGAATGGAGGTGTGTGAAGTCACAGAATGGAGGTGTGTGAAGTCACAGTATGGAGGTGTGTGAACTCAGATTTGAGGTGTGTGAAATCACAGAATGGAGGTGTGTGAAGTCATACAAGTAGGTGTGTGAAGTCACAGAATGGAGGTGTGTGAAGACACAGAATGGAGGTGTGTGAACTCAGAGTGGAGGTGTGTGAAGACACAGAATGGAGGTGTGTGAAGTCATAGAATGGAAGTGTGTGAAGTCATAGAATGGAGGTATGTGAAGTCATAGAATGGATATTGCTGAAGTAAGAATGAAGGTGTGTGAAGTCATAGAATGGAGGTGTCTGAAGTCATAGAATGGATGTTGCTTAAGTAAGAGTGAAGGTGTGTGAACTCATAGAATGGAGGTATGTGAACTCATAGAATGGATGTGTGTGAATTCATGGAACGGAGGTGTGTGATGTCAAAGAATGGAGGTGTATGATTTCAAACAATGGAAGTGTGTGAAGTCATAGAATTGAGGTTTGTGAAGTCTTAGAATGGAGGTGTGTGAAGTCAAAGAATGGAGGTGTGTGAAGTCACAGAAGTGAGGTGTGTAAAGTCACAGAATGGAGGTGTGTAAAGTCACAGAGTGGAGGTGTGTGAAGGCACAGAATTGAGGGGTGTGAAGTCAAAGAATGGAGGTATGTGAAGTCACAGAATGGAGGGGTGTGAACTCAGAATAGAGGTGTACGAAGTCATAGAATGGAGGTGTGTGAAGTCAGAATGGAGCTGTGTGAACTCATAGAATGGAGGTGTGTGAAGTCACAATGGAGATGTGTGAATTCATAGAATGGTGGTTTTTGAAGTCACAGAATGGATGTGTGTGAAGTCATAGAATGGAGGTGTATGAAGTCAGATTGGAGGTATGTGAAGTCAAAGAATGGAGGTGTGTCAACTCCGAAATGAGGTATGTGAAGTCATAGAATGGAGGTGTGTGAAGTCATAGAATGGAGGTGTGTGAAGTCACAGAATGGAGCTGTGTGATGTCAGAATGGAGGAGTGTGAAGTCATAGAATGGAAGTGTGTGAAGTCATAGAATGGAGGTGTGTGAAGTAAGCATGGAGGTGTGTGAAGTCACAGAATGGAGGTGTGTGAAGTCCTAGAATGGAAGTGTGTGAAGTCATAGAATGGAGGTGTGTGAAGTCACAGAATGGAGCTGTGTGAAGTCAGAATGGAGGAGTGTGAAGTCATAGAAGGGAAGTGTGTGAAGTCATAGAATGGAGGTGTGTGAAGTAAGAATGGAGGTGTGTGAAGTCACAGAATGGAGGTGTGTGAAGTCCTAGAATGGAAGTGTGTGATGTCATAGATGGTGGTGTGTGAAGTCATAGTATGGAGGTGTGTGAAATCATAGAATGGAGTTTTGTGAATTCACAGAATGGACGTGAGTGAAGTCAAAGATTCGAGGTCTGTGAAGTCATGGAATGGAGGTGTGTGAAGTCAGAATGGAGGTGTGTGAAGTCATAAAATGGAGGTTTGTGAACTCGTAGAATGGAGGTGTGTGACGTCACAATGGAAGTGTGTGAAGTTACAGAATGGAGGTGTGTGAAGTCATACATTGGTGTGTGAAGTCAGAATGGAGGTATGTGAAGTCAAAGAATGGAGGTTTGTGAACTCAGAATGGAGGTGTGTGATGTCATAGATGGTGGTGTGTGAAGTCATAGTATGGAGGTGTGTGAAATCATAGAATGGAGTTTTGTGAATTCACAGAATGGAGGAGTGTGAAGTCAGAATGGCGGAGTGTGAAGTGTTAGAATGGAGGTCTGTGAGGTTAGAATGGAGGGGTGTGAACTCATAGAATGGAGGTGTGTTAATTCACAATGGAGCTGTGTGAAGATATAGAATGGAGGTGTGTGAAGTCACAGAATGGAGGTGTGTGAAGTCATAGAATGGAAGTGTCTGAAGTCATAGAATGGATGTTTGTGAAGTAAGAATGAAGGTGTGTGAAGTCATAGAATGGAAGTGTGTGAAGTCACAGAATGGAGGTGTGTGAAGTCATAGAATGGAGATTTGTGAAGTCATAGAATGGAGGTGCGTGAAGTCACAGAATGGAGGTGTGTGAAGTCAAAAAGGTGGTGTGTAGAGTCACAAATGGAGGTTTGTGAACTCAAAGAATGGAGGTGTGTGAAGTCTAAGAATGGAGGTGTGTGAAGTCATCGAATGGAGGTGTGCGAAGTCATGGAATGGAGGTGTGTGAAGTAACAGAATGGAGGTGTGTGAAGTCAGAATGGAGTTGTGTGAAGTCATAGAATGGAGGTGTGTGAAGTCAGAAGGGAGGTGTGTGAAGTCATAGAATGGAGGTGTGTGAAGTCAGAATGGAGGTGTGTGAACTCATAGAATGGAGGTGTGTGAAGTCACAATGGAGATGAGTGAAGTCATAGAATGGAGGTGTGTGAAGTCACAGAATGGAGATGTGTGAAGTCATAGAATGGAGCTGTGTGAAGTCAGATTGGAGGTGTGTGAAGTTACAGAATGGAGGTGTGTGAACTCAGAATGGAGGTTTGTGAAGTCACAGAATGGAGGTGTGAAGTCATAGAATGGAGGTGTGTGAAGTCATAGAATGGAGGTTTGTGAAGTCATAATGGAGGTGTGTGAAGTCACAGAACTGAGGTGTGTGAAGTCTCAGATGGAGGTGTGTGAAGTCATAGAATGGAGGTGTGTGAAGTCATAGAATGAATGTGTGTGAAGCCAGAATTGAGGTGTGTGAAGTCACAGAATTGAGGTGTGTGAACTCAGAATGAAGGTGTGTGAAGTCACAGAATGGAGGTTTCTGAAGTAGAATGGAGGTGTGTGAAGTCATAGAATGGAGGTGTGTGAAGTCAAAATGGAGGTGTGCGAACTCATAACATGGAGATGTGTGAAGTCATGGAAAGGAGGTATGTGAAGTCCAAAAATGGAGGTGTGTGAAGTCAAACAATGTTGGTGTGTGAAGTCACAGAATGGAGGTGTGTAGTCAAAGAATGGAAGTGTGTGAAGTCAAAATCGAGGTGTGTGAAGTCACAGAATGGAGGTATGTGAAGTCACAGAATGGAGGTGTGTGAAGTCATAGAATGGAGGTGTGTGAAGTCACAGAATTGAGGTGTGTGAAGTCACAGAATGGAGGTGTGTGAAGTCACAGAATGGAGGTGTGTGAAGTCAAAATGGAGGTGTGTGAACTCATAGAATGGAGGTGTGTGAACTCATAGAATGGAAGTGTGTGAAGTCATGGAATGGAGGTGTGTGAAGTCAAAGAATGGAGGTGTGAAGTCAAACAATAAAGGTGTGTGAAGTCACAGAATGGAGGTGTGTGAAGTCATAGAATGGAGGTGTGTGAAGTCACAGAACGGAGGTGTGTGAAGTCACAAATGGAGGTGTGTGAAGTCACAGAATGGAGGTGTGTGAACTCACAATGGAGGTGTGTGAAGTCAAAGAATGGAGTTTTGTGAAGTCATAGAATGGAGGTGTATGAAGTCATAGAATGGATGTTTCTGAAGTAGAATGGAGGTGTGTGAAGTCATAGAATGGAGGTGTGTGAAGTAAAAATGGATGTGTGCGAACTCATAAAAAGGAGATGAGTGAAGTCATGGAAAGGAGGTGTGTGAAGTCCAAAAATGGAGGTGTGTGAAGTCAAACAATGGTGGTGTGTGAAGTCACAGAATGGAGGTGTGTGAAGTCAAAGAATGGAAGTGTGTGAAGTCAAAATGGAGGTGTGTGAAGTCACAGAATGGAGGTGTGTGAAGTCACAGAATGGAGATTTGTGACGTCATCGAAAGAAGGTGTGTGAAGTCACAATGGAGGTGTGAGAAGTCATAGAATGGAGGTGTGTGAAGTCACAGAATGGAGGTGTGTGAAATCATAGAATGGAGCTGTGTGAAGTCAGATTTGAGGAGTGTGAAGTCACAGAATGGAGGTGTGTGTACTCAGAATGGAGGTGTGTGAAGTTATAATGGAGGTGTGTGAAGTCACAGATGGAGGTGTGTGAAGTCATAGAATGGAGGTGTGTGAAGTCATAGAATTGATGTTTGTGAAGTAAGAATGAAGGTGTGTTAAGTCATAGAATGGAGGTGTTTGAAGGCACAGAACGGAGGTGTGTGAAGTCACAGAATGGAGGTGTGTGAACTCACAATGGAGGTGTGTGAAGTCAAAGAATGGAGGTGTGTGAAGTCATAGAATGGAAGTGTGTGAAGACATAGAATGAAGGTGTGTGAAGCCAAAATTGAGGTGTGTGAAGTAACAGAAGTGAGGTGTGTGAACTCAGAATGAAGGTGTGTTAAGTCATAGAATGGAGGTGTTTGAAGGCACAGAATGGAGGTGTGTGAAGTCATAGAATGGAGCTGTGTGAAGTCAGAATGGAGGTGTGTGAAGTCATAGAATGGAGGTGTGTGAACTCACAATGGAGGTGTGTGAAGTCAAAGAATGGAGGAGTGTGAAGTCATAGAATGTGTGAAGCCAGAATTGAGGTGTGTGAAGTCACAGAATGGAGATGTGTGAAGTCACAGAATGGAGGTGTGTGAAGTCACAATGGAGGTGTGTGAAGTCAAACAATAAAGGTGTGTGAAGTCAAACAATAAAGGTTTGTGAAGTCCCAGAATGGAGGTCTGTGAAGTCATAGAAGGGAGGTGTGTTTAGTCACAGAATGGAGGTGTGTGAAGTCAGAGAATGGAGGTGTGTGAAGTCAGAGAATGGAGGTGTGTGAACCCAGAATGGAGGTGTGTGAAGTCACAGAACGGAGATTTGTGAAGTCATAGAATGGAAGTACGTGAAGTCATACAATGGATGTTTCTGAAGTAAGAATGAAGGTGCGTGAAGTCATAGAATGGAGGTGTGTGAAGTCAAAATGGAGGTGTGTGAATTCATAGAATGGAGGTGTGTGACCTCATAGAATGGAGGTGTGTGAAGTCTTGGAATGGAGGTGTGTGAAGTCAAAGAATGGAGGGTGTGTGAGGTCAAACAATACAGGGTGTGTGAAGTCACAGAATGGAGGGTGTGTGAAATCACAGAATGGAGGTGTTTGAAGTCAAAAAGGTGGTGTGTAGAGTCACCAATGGAGGTGATGTGTGAACTCATAGAATGGAGGGTGTGTGAAGTCAAAGAATGGAGGTGTGGTGAAGTCATAGAATAGAGGTGTGTGAAGTCATAGAATGGATGTTTCTAAAGTAGAATGAAGGTGTGTGAAGTAATAGAATGGAGGTGTGTGAAGTCAAAATGGAGGTGTGTGAACTCATAAAATGGAGATGTGTGAAGTCTTGGAATGGGAGGTGTATGAAGTCATAGAATGTAGTGTGTGAGAAGTCACAGAACTGGAGGTGTGTGAAGTCACAGAATTGGAAGTGTGTGAAGTCACAGAATGAAGGTGTGTGAACTCACAATGGAAGGGTGTGTGAAGTCACAGAATGGAGGTGTGTGAAGTCAAACAATAAAGGTGTGTGAAGTCACAGAATGGAGGTCTGTGAAGTCATAGAATGGAGGTGTGTTAAGTCACAGAATGGAGGTGTGTGAACTCAGAGAATGGAGGTGTGAGAACTCAGAATGGAGGGTGTGTTAAGTCACAGAACGGAGATTTGTGAAGTCATAGATTGGAGGTGCGTGAAGTCATAGAATGGATGTTTCTGAAGTAAGAATGAAGGTGTGTGAAGTCAATATGGAGGTGTGTGAACTCATAGAATGGAGGTGTGTGAACTCATAGAATGGAGGTGTGTGAAGTCACAGAATTGGAGGTGTGTGAAGTCATAGAATGGAGGAGTGTGTGAAGTCATAGAATGGAGGTGTGTATAGTCATAGAATGGAGGTGTGTGAAGTCATAGAATGGAGGAGTGTGAAGTCATAGGAATGGAGGTTTGTGAAGTCATAGAATGGAGGTGCTGTGAAGTCAAAAAGGTGGTGTGTGTGAACTCATAGAATGGATGTGTGTGAACTGATAGAGTAGAGGCGTGTGAAGTCATGGAATGGAGGGCGTGTGAAGTCTCAAAGAATGGAGGTGTGTGAAGTCAAACAATGGAGGTGTGCGAAAGTCACAGAATGGAGGTAAGTGTGAAGTCACACAATGGAAGTGTGTGAAGTCAAAATGGAGGTGTGTGAAGTCACAGAATGGAGGTGTGTGAAGTCACAGAATGGAGGTGTGTGGAAGTCAAAAATGGTGGTGTGTAAAGTCACAATGGAGGTGTGTGAAGTCACAGAATGTATGTGTGTGAACTCAAAATGGAGGTGTGTGAAGTCAAAGAATGGAGGTGTGCGAAGTCAAAGAATATAGGTGTGTGAAGTCATAGAATGGAGGTGTGTGAAGTCATAGAATGTAGGTGTGTGAAATCATAGAATGAAGGGTGTGTGAAGTCACGGAATGAAGGTGTGTTAAGTCACAGAACGGAGGTGTGTGACCTCAGAATGGAGGTGTGTGAAGTCCCAGAATGGAGGTGTGGGTAGTCATAGAATGGAGTTGTGTGAAGTCACAGAATGGAGATGTGTGAATTCATAGAATGGAGGTGTGTGAAGTCATAGAATGGAGGTGTCTGAAGTCACAGAATGGAGGTGTGTGTAGTCAAAGAATTGAGGTGTGTGAAGTCACAGAATGGAGGTGTGTGAAGTCAAAGAATGGAGGTGTGTGAAGTCACAGAATGGAGGTGTGTGAAGTCATAGAATGGAAGAGTGTGAAGTCATAGAATGGAGGTGTGTGAAGCCAGAATTGAGGTGTGTGAAGTCAAAATGGAGGTGTGTGAACTCATAGAATGGAGGTTTGTGAAGTCATGGAATGGAGGTGTCTGAAGTCCAAAAATAGAGGTGTGTGAAGTCAAACAATGTTAATGTGTGTGAAGTCACAGAATGGAGGTGTGTGAATTCAAAGAATGGAAGTGTGTGAAGTCAAAATGGTGGTGTGTGAAGTAACAGAATGGAGGTGTGTGAAGTCACAGAATGTAGGTGTGTGAAGTCATAGAATGGAGGTTTGTGAAGTCACAGAATGGATGTGTGTGAAGTCAAAGAATGGAGGTGTGTGAAATCAAAATGGAGGTGTGTGAACTCATAGAATGGAGGTTTGTGAAGTCATAGAATGGAGGTGTGTGAAGTCATGCAATGGAGGTTTGTGAAGTCATGAGTGGAGGTGTGTGAAGTCAAACAATAAAGGTGTGTGAATTCACAGAATTGAGGTGTGTGAAATCACAGAATGGAGGTGTTTGAAGTCAAAAATGTGGTGTGTAGAGTCCCAAATGGAGGTGTGTGAACTCATAGAATGGAGGTGTGTGAAGTCAAAGAATGGAGGTGTGTGAAGTCATGGAATGGAGGTGTGTGCAGTCACAGAATGGAGGTGTGTGAAGTCATAGAATGGAGGTGTGTGAAGTCATAGAATGGATGTTTCTGAATAAGAATGAATGTGTGTGAAGTCATAAAATGGAGGTGTATGAAGTCAAAATGGAGGTGTGTGAACTCATAGAATGGAGGTCTGAGAACTCATAAAATGGAGGTGTGTGAAGTCATGGAATAAAGGTGTGTGAAGTCAAAGAATGCATTGTGTTAAGTCAAACAATAAAAGTGTGCGAAGTCACACAATGGAGGTGTGTGAAATCACAGAATGGAGGTGTGTGAAGTCATGGAGTGGAGGTGTGTGAAGTCACAGAATGGAGATGTGTGAAGTCAGAATGGAGTTGGGTGAAGTCATAGAATGGAGGTGTGTGAAGTCCCAAGGGAGTTGTGTGAATTCATAGAATGGAGGTGTGTGAAGTCATGGAATGGATTTGTGTGAAGTCATGGAATGGAGGTGTGTGAAGTCATGGAATGGAGGTGTGTGAAGTCATAGAATGGAGGTGTGTGAAGTCATAAATGGAGGTGTGTGAAATCACAGAATTGATGATTGTGAAGTCAGAATGGTGGTGTGTGAAGTCAGAATGGAGGTTTGTGAAGTCATAGAATGGAGCTGTGTGCAGTCGTAGAATGGATGTGTGTGAAGTCACAGAATTGATGTTTGTGAAGTCAGAATGGAGGTGTGTGAACTCACAATGGAGGTGTGTGAAGTCAAAGAATGGAGGTGTGTGAAGTCACAGAACTGATGTTTGTGAAGTCAGAATGGAGGTGTTTGAAATCAGAATGGAGGTGTGTGAAGTCATACAATGGAGGTGTGTGAAGTCACAATGCAGGTGTGTGAACTCATAGAATGGAGGTGTGTGAAGTCACAGAATGGAGGTGTGTGAAGTCATAGAATGGAGGTGTGTGAAGTCATAGAATGGAGGTGTGTGAAGTCATAGAATGGAGGAGTGTGAAGTCATAGAATGGCGGTTTGTGAAGTCATAGAATGGAGGTGGGTGAATTCATACAATGGATGTTCCAGAAGTAAGAATGTAGGTGTGTGAAGTCATAGAATGGAGGTGTGTGAAGTCAAAATGGTGGTGTGTGAACTCATAGAATGGATGTGTGTGAACTGATAGAGTATAGGTGTGTGAAGTCATGGAATGGAGGTGTGTGAAGTCAAAGAATGGAGGTGTGTGAAGTCAAACAATGGAGGTGTGCGAAGTCACAGAATGGAGGTGTGTGAAGTCACAGAATGGAAGTGTATGAAGTCAAAATGGAGGTGTGTGAAGTCACAGAATTGAGGTGTGTGAAGTCACAGAATGGAGGTGTGTGAAGTGAAATGGTGGTGTGTAACGTCACAAATGGAGGTGTGTGAAGTCACAGAATGTATGTGTGTGAACTCAAAATGCAGGTGTGTGAAGTCAAAGAATGGAGGTGTGAAGTCATAGAATGGAGGTGTGTGAAGTCATAATGGAGGTGTGTGAAGTCACAGAATTGAGGTGTGTGAAGTCACAGAATGGAGGTGTGTGAAGTCATAGAATGGAGGTGTGTGAAGTCATAGAATGGAGGTGTGTGATCATAGAATGGATGTTTGTGAAGTAAGAATGAAGGTGTGTTAAGTCATAGAATGGAGGTGTGTGAAGGCACAGAATGGAGGTGTGTGAAGTCATAGAATGGAGCTATATGAAGTCATAATGGAGGTGTGTGAAGTCATAGAATGGAGGTGTGTGAAATCACAATTGAGGTGTGTGAAGTCAAAGAATGGAGGTGTGTGAAGTCAAAATTGAGGTGTGTGAAGTCACAGAATGGAGGTGTGTGAAGTCACAGAATAGAGGTGTGTGAACACATAGAATGGAGGTGTGTGAAGTCACAGATAGGAGATGTGTGTAGTCACAGAATGGAGGTGTGTGAAGTCACAGAATGGAGGCGTGTGAAGTCACAGAATGGAGGTGTGTGAACTCACAATGGAGGTGTGTGAAGTCACAGAATGGAGGTGTGTGAAGTCAAACAATAAAGATGTGTGAAGTCACAGAATGGAGGTCTGTGAAGTCACAGAATGGAGGTGTGTGAAGTCACAGAATGGAGGTGTGTGAAGTCAAAATGGAGGTGTGTGAACTCATAGAATGGAGGGTGTGTGAACTCATAGAATGGAAGTGTGTGAAGTCATGGAATGGGAGGTGTGTGAAGTCAAAGAATGGAGGTGTGAAGTCAAACAATAAAGGTGTGTGAAGTCACAGAGAATGGATGTGTGTGAAGTCATAGAATGGAGGTGTGTGAGTGAAGTCACAGAACGGAGGTTGTGTGAAAGTCACAAATGAGAGGTGTGTGAAGTCACAGAATGGAGGTGTGTGAACTCACAATGGAGGTGTGTGAAGTCAAAGAATGGAGTTTTGTGAAGTCATAGAATGGAGGTGTATGAAGTCATAGAATGGATGTTTCTGAAGTAGAATGGAGGTGTGTGAAGTCATAGAATGGAGGTGTGTGAAGTCAAAATGGATGTGTGCGAACTCATAAAAAGGAGATGAGTGAAGTCATGGAAAGGAGGTGTGTGAAGTCCAAAAATGGAGGTGTGTGAAGTCAAACAATGGTGGTGTGTGAAGTCACAGAATGGAGGTGTGTGAAGTCAAAGAATGGAAGTGTGTGAAGTCAAAATGGAGGTGTGTGAAGTCACAGAATGGAGGTGTGTGAAGTCACAGAATGGAGATTTGTGACGTCATCGAAAGGAGGTGTGTGAAGTCACAATGGAGGTGTGAGAAGTCATAGAATGGAGGTGTGTGAAGTCACAGAATGGAGGTGTGTGAAGTCATAGAATGGAGGTGTGTGAAGTCATAGAATGGAGGTGTGTGATCATAGAATGGATGTTTGTGAAGTAAGAATGAAGGTGTGTTAAGTCATAGAATGGAGGTGTGTGAAGGCACAGAATGGAGGTGTGTGAAGTCATAGAATGGAGCTATATGAAGTCATAATGGAGGT
This sequence comes from Megascapheus bottae, assembly GCA_024803745.1. Classification (NCBI taxonomy): domain Eukaryota; kingdom Metazoa; phylum Chordata; class Mammalia; order Rodentia; family Geomyidae; genus Megascapheus; species Megascapheus bottae. Next base: position 19,146 of record JANJXV010001047.1, on the reverse strand, counting down.
GTGTGAAGTCATAGAATGGAGGTGTGTGAAATCACAATGGAGGTGTGTGAAGTCAAAGAATGGAGGTGTGTGAAGTCAAAATTGAGGTGTGTGAAGTCACAGAATGGAGGTGTGTGAAGTCACAGAATAGAGGTGTGTGAACACATAGAATGGAGGTGTGTGAAGTCACAGATAGGAGATGTGTGTAGTCACAGAATGGAGGTGTGTGAAGTCACAGAATGGAGGCGTGTGAAGTCACAGAATGGAGGTGTGTGAACTCACAATGGAGGTGTGTGAAGTCACAGAATGGAGGTGTGTGAAGTCAAACAATAAAGATGTGTGAAGTCACAGAATGGAGGTCTGTGAAGTCACAGAATGGAGGTGTGTGAAGTCACAGAATGGAGGTGTGTGAAGTCAAAATGGAGGTGTGTGAACTCATAGAATGGAGGTGTGTGAACTCATAGAATGGAAGTGTGTGAAGTCATGGAATGGAGGTGTGTGAAGTCAAAGAATGGAGGTGTGAAGTCAAACAATAAAGGTGTGTGAAGTCACAGAATGGATGTGTGTGAAGTCATAGAATGGAGGTGTGTGAAGTCACAGAACGGAGGTGTGTGATGTCACAAATGGAGGTGTGTGAAGTCACAGAATGGAGGTGTGTGAACTCACAATGGAGGTGTGTGAAGTCAAAGAATGGAGTTTTGTGATGTCATAGAATGGAGGTGTATGAAGTCATAGAATGGATGTTTCTGAAGTAGAATGGAGGTGTGTGAAGTCATAGAATGGAGGTGTGTGAAGTCAAAATGGATGTGTGCGAACTCATAAAAAGGAGATGAGTGAAGTCATGGAAAGGAGGTGTGTGAAGTCCAAAAATGGAGGTGTGTGAAGTCAAACAATGGTGGTGTGTGAAGTCACAGAATGGAGGTGTGTGAAGTCACAGAATGGAGATTTGTGACGTCATCGAAAGAATGTGTGTGAAGTCACAATGGAGGTGTGAGAAGTCATAGAATGGAGGTGTGTGAAGTCACAGAATGGAGGTGTGTGAAATCATAGAATGGAGCTGTGTGAAGTCAGATTTGAGGAGTGTGAAGTCACAGAATGGAGGTGTGTGAAGTCAGATTTGAGGAGTGTGAAGTCACAGATGGAGGTGTGTGTACTCAGAATGGAGGGGTGTGAAGTCACAGAATGGAGGTGTGAAGTCAAAAATGGAGGTTTGTGAAGTCACAGATGGAGGTGTGTGAAGTCATAGAATGGAGGTGTGTGAAGTCATAGAATTGATGTTTGTGAAGTAAGAATGAAGGTGTGTTAAGTCATAGAATGGAGGTGTTTGAAGGCACAGAACGGAGGTGTGTGAAGTCACAGAATGGAGGGTTGTGAACTCACAATGGAGGTGTGTGAAGTCAAAGAATGGAGGTGTGTGAAGTCATAGAATGGAAGTGTGTGAAGACATAGAATGAAGGTGTGTGAAGCCAAAATTGAGGTGTGTGAAGTAACAGAAGTGAGGTGTGTGAACTCAGAATGAAGGTGTGTTAAGTCATAGAATGGAGGTGTTTGAAGGCACAGAATGGAGGTGTGTGAAGTCATAGAATGGAGCTGTGTGAAGTCAGAATGGAGGTGTGTGAAGTCATAGAATGGAGGTGTGTGAACTCACAATGGAGGTGTGTGAAGTCAAAGAATGGAGGAGTGTGAAGTCATAGAATGGAATTGTGTGTAGTTATAGAATGGAGGTGTGTGAAGCCAGAATTGAGGTGTGTGAAGTCACAGAATGGAGATGTGTGAAGTCACAGAATGGAGGTGTGTGAAGTCACAGAATGGAGGCTTGTGAAGTCACAGAATGGAGGTGTGTGAACTCACAATGGAGGTGTGTGAAGTCAAACAATAAAGGTGTGTGAAGTCAAAAAATAAAGGTTTGTGAAGTCCCAGAATGGAGGTCTGTGAAGTCATAGAAGGGAGGTGTGTTTAGTCCCAGAATGGAGGTGTGTGAAGTCAGAGAATGGAGGTGTGTGAACCCAGAATGGAGGTGTGTGAAGTCACAGAACGGAGATTTGTGAAGTCATAGAATGGAAGTACGTGAAGTCATAGAATGGATGTTTCTGAAGTAAGAATGAAGGTGCGTGAAGTCATAGAATGGAGGTGTGTGAAGTCAAAATGGAGGTGTGTGAATTCATAGAATGGAGGTGTGTGACCTCATAGAATGGAGGTGTGTGAAGTCTTGGAATGGAGGTGTGTGAAGTCAAAGAATGGAGGTGTGTGAGGTCAAACAATACAGGTGTGTGAAGTCACAGAATGGAGGTGTGTGAAATCACAGAACGGAGGTGTTTGAAGTCAAAAAGGTGGTGTGTAGAATCACCAATGGAGGTGTGTGAACTCATAGAATGGAGGTGTGTGAAGTCAAAGAATGGAGGTGTGTGAAGTCATAGAATAGAGGTGTGTGAAGTCATAGAATGGATGTTTCTAAAGTAGAATGAAGGTGTGTGAAGTAATAGAATGGAGGTGTGTGAAGTCAAAATGGAGGTGTGTGATCTCATAAAATGGAGATGTGTGAAGTCTTGGAATGGAGGTGTATGAAGTCATAGAATGTAGTGTGTGAAGTCACAGAATGGAGGTGTGTGAAGTCACAGAATGGAGGTGTGTGAAGTCACAGAATGAAGGTGTGTGAACTCACAATGGAGGTGTGTGAAGTCACAGAATGGAGGTGTGTGAAGTCAAACAATAAAGGTGTGTGAAGTCACAGAATGGAGGTCTGTGAAGTCATAGAATGGAGGTGTGTTAAGTCACAGAATGGAGGTGTGTGAACTCAGAGAATGGAGGTGTGAGAACTCAGAATGGAGGTGTGTTAAGTCACAGAACGGAGATTTGTGAAGTCATAGATTGGAGGTGCGTGAAGTCATAGAATGGATGTTTCTGAAGTAAGAATGAAGGTGTGTGAAGTCAATATGGAGGTGTGTGAACTCATAGAATGGAGGTGTGTGAACTCATAGAATGGAGGTGTGTGAAGTCATGGAATGGAGGTGTGTGAAGTCAAAGAATGGAGGTGTGTGAAGTCAAACAATAAAGGTGTGTGAAGTCACAGAATGGAGGTGTGTGAATTCAGAATGGAGTTGTGTGTAGTCATAGAATGGAGGTGTGTTAAGTCAGAATGGAGGTGTGTGAAGTCAGAATGGAGGTGTGTAAAGTCATAGAATGGAGGTGTGTGAAGTCAGAATGGAGGTGTGTGAACTGATAGAATGGAGGAGTGTGAAGTCACAATGGAGCTGTGTGAAGTCATAGAATGGAGGTGTGTGTAGTCGCAGAATGGAGGTGTGTGAAGTCATAGAATGGAGCTGTGTGACGTCAGATTGGAGGTGTGTGAAGTCACAGAATGGAGGGGTGTGAACTCAGAATGGAGGTGTGTGAAGTCACAGAATGGAGGTGTGTGAGGTCATGGAATGGAGGTGTGTAAAGTCATAGAATTGAGGTGTGTGAGGTCATAATATAGGTGTGTGAAGTCACAGAATTGAGATGTGTGAAGTCACAGAATGGAGGTCTGTGAAGTCATAGAATGGAGGTGTGTGAAGTCATAGAATGGAGGTGTGTGAAGTCATAGAATGGATGTTTGTGAAGTAAGAAGGAAGGTGTGTTAACTCCTAGAATGGAGATGTGTGAAGGCAGAGAATGGAGGTGTGTGAAGTCATAGAATGAAGGTGTGTGAACTCACAATGGAGATGTGTGAAGTCAAAGAATGGAGGTGTGTGAAGTCAAAGAATGGAAGTGTGTGAAGTCTTAGAATGGAGGTGTGTGAAGTCATAGAATGGAGGTGTGTGAAGTCATAGAATGGAGGTGTGTGAAGTCACAGAATTGATGTTTGTGAAGTCAGAATGGAGGTGTGTGAAGTCAGAATGGAGGTTTGTGAAGTCATAGAATGGAGGTGTGTGAAGTCGTGGCATGGATGTGTGTGAAGTCACAGAATTGATGTTTGTGAAGTCAGAATGGACGTGTGTGAACTCACAATGGAGGAGTGTGAAGTCAAAGAATGGAGGTGTGTGAAGTCACAGAATTGATGTTTGTGAAGTCAGAATGGAGGTGTGTGAAGTCAGAATGGAGGTGTGTGAAGTCATAGAATGGAGGTGTGTGAAGTCACAATGCAGGTGTGTGAACTCATAGAATGGAGGTGTGTGAAGTCACAGAATGGAGGTGTGTGAAGTCATAGAATGGAGGTGTGTGAAGTCATAGAATGGAGGTGTGTATAGTCATAGAATGGAGGTGTGTGAAGTCATAGAATGGAGGAGTGTGAAGTCATAGAATGGAGGTTTGTGAAGTCATAGAATGGAGGTGTGTGAAGTCAAAAAGGTGGTGTGTGAACTCATAGAATGGATGTGTGTGAACTGATAGAGTAGAGGCGTGTGAAGTCATGGAATGGAGGCGTGTGAAGTCAAAGAATGGAGGTGTGTGAAGTCAAACAATGGAGGTGTGCGAAGTCACAGAATGGAGGTGTGTGAAGTCACACAATGGAAGTGTGTGAAGTCAAAATGGAGGTGTGTGAAGTCACAGAATGGAGGTGTGTGAAGTCACAGAATGGAGGTGTGTGAAGTCAAAATGGTGGTGTGTAACGTCACAAATGGAGGTGTGTGAAGTCACAGAATGTATGTGTGTGAACTCAAAATGGAGGTGTGTGAAGTCAAAGAATGGAGGTGTGCGAAGTCAAAGAATATAGGTGTGTGAAGTCATAGAATGGAGGTGTGTGAAGTCATAGAATGTAGGTGTGTGAAATCATAGAATGAAGGTGTGTGAAGTCACGGAATGAAGGTGTGTTAAGTCACAGAACGGAGGTGTGTGACCTCAGAATGGAGGTGTGTGAAGTCCCAGAATGGAGGTGTGGGTAGTCATAGAATGGAGTTGTGTGAAGTCACAGAATGGAGATGTGTGAATTCATAGAATGGAGGTGTGTGAAGTCATAGAATGGAGGTGTCTGAAGTCACAGAATGGAGGTGTGTGTAGTCAAAGAATTGAGGTGTGTGAAGTCACAGAATGGAGGTGTGTGAAGTCAAAGAATGGAGGTGTGTGAAGTCACAGAATGGAGGTGTGTGAAGTCATAGAATGGAAGTGTGTGAAGTCATAGAATGGAGGTGTGTGAAGCCAGAATTGAGGTGTGTGAAGTCAAAATGGAGGTGTGTGAACTCATAGAATGGAGGTTTGTGAAGTCATGGAATGGAGGTGTCTGAAGTCCAAAAATAGAGGTGTGTGAAGTCAAACAATGTTAATGTGTGTGAAGTCACAGAATGGAGGTGTGTGAATTCAAAGAATGGAAGTGTGTGAAGTCAAAATGGTGGTGTGTGAAGTAACAGAATGGAGGTGTGTGAAGTCACAGAATGTAGGTGTGTGAAGTCATAGAATGGAGGTTTGTGAAGTCACAGAATGGATGTGTGTGAAGTCAAAGAATGGAGGTGTGTGAAATCAAAATGGAGGTGTGTGAACTCACAGAATGGAGGTTTGTAAAGTCATAGAATGGAGGTGTGTGAAGTCATGCAATGGAGGTTTGTGAAGTCAAAGAATGGAGGTGTGTGAAGTCAAACAATAAAGGTGTGTGAAGTCACAGAATTGAGGTGTGTGAAATCACAGAATGGAGGTGTTTGAAGTCAAAAATGTGGTGTGTAGAGTCCCAAATGGAGGTGTGTGAACTCATAGAATGGAGGTGTGTGAAGTCAAAGTATGGAGGTGTGTGAAGTCATGGAATGGAGGTGTGTGCAGTCACAGAATGGAGGTGTGTGAAGTCATAGAATGGAGGTGTGTGAAGTCATAGAATGGATGTTTCTGAATAAGAATGAATGTGTGTGAAGTCATAAAATGGAGGTGTATGAAGTCAAAATGGAGGTGTGTGAACTCATAGGATGGAGGTTTGAGAACTCATAAAATGGAGGTGTGTGAAGTCATGGAATAAAGGTGTGTGAAGTCAAAGAATGCATTGTGTTAAGTCAAACAATAAAAGTGTCTGAAGTCACACAATGGAGGTGTGTGAAATCACAGAATGGAGGTGTGTGAAGTCATGGAGTGGAGGTGTGTGAAGTCACAGAATGGAGATGTGTGAAGTCAGAATGGAGTTGGGTGAAGTCATAGAATGGAGGTGTGTGAAGTCCCAAGGGAGGTGTGTGAATTCATAGAATGGAGGTGTGTGAAGTCATGGAATGGAGGTGTGTGAAGTCATGGAATGGAGGTGTGTGAAGTCACAGAATGGAAGTGTGTGAAGTGATAGAATGGAGGTGTATGAAGTCATAAATGGAGGTGTGTGAAATCACAGAATTGATGATTGTGAAGTCAGAATGGAGGTGTGTGAAGTCAGAATGGAGGTTTGTGAAGTCATAGAATGGAGGTGTGTGCAGTCGTAGAATGGATGTGTGTGAAGTCACAGAATTGATGTTTGTGAAGTCAGAATGGAGGTGTGTGAACTCACAATGGAGGTGTGTGAAGTCAAAGAATGGAGGTGTGTGAAGTCACAGAACTGATGTTTGTGAAGTCAGAATGGAGGTGTTTGAAATCAGAATGGAGGTGTGTGAAGTCATACAATGGAGGTGTGTGAAGTCACAATGCAGGTGTGTGAACTCATAGAATGGAGGTGTGTGAAGTCACAGAATGGAGGTGTGTGAAGTCATAGAATGGAGGTGTGTGAAGTCATAGAATGGAGGTGTGTGAAGTCATAGAATGGAGGAGTGTGAAGTCATAGAATGGCGGTTTGTGAAGTCATAGAATGGAGGTGGGTGAATTCATACAATGGATGTTCCTGAAGTAAGAATGTAGGTGTGTGAAGTCATAGAATGGAGGTGTGTGAAGTCAAAATGGTGGTGTGTGAACTCATAGAATGGAGGTGTGTGAACTCATAGAATGGAGGTGTGTGAAGTCATGGAAAGGAGGTGTGTGAAGTCAAAGAATGGAGGTGTGTGAAGTCACAGAATGTATGTGAGTGAACTCAAAATGGAGGTGTGTGAAGTCAAAGAATGGAGGTGTGAAGTCATAGAATGGAGGTGTGTGAAGTCATAATGGAGGTGTGTGAAGTCACAGAATTGAGGTGTGTGAAGTCACAGAATGCAGGTGTGTGAAGTCATAGAATGGAGGTGTGTGAAGTCATAGAATGGAGGTGTGTGATCATAGAATGGATGTTTGTGAAGTAAGAATGAAGGTGTGTTAAGTCATAGAATGGAGGTGTGTGAAGGCACAGAATGGAGGTGTGTGAAATCATAGAATGGAGCTATATGAAGTCATAATGGAGGTGTGTGAAGTCATAGAATGGAGGTGTGTGAAATCACAATGGAGGTGTGTGAAGTCAAAGAATGGAGGTGTGTGAAGTCAAAATTGAGGTGTGTGAAGTCACAGAATGGAGGTGTGTGAAGTCACAGAATAGAGGTGTGTGAACACATAGAATGGAGGTGTGTGAAGTCACAGATAGGAGATGTGTGTAGTCACAGAATGGAGGTGTGTGAAGTCACAGAATGGAGGCGTGTGAAGTCACAGAATGGAGGTGTGTGAACTCACAATGGAGGTGTGTGAAGTCACAGAATGGAGGTGTGTGAAGTCAAACAATAAAGGTGTGTGAAGTCACAGAATGGAGGTCTGTGAAGTCATAGAATGGAGGTGTGTTAAGTCACAGAATGGAGGTGTGTGAACTCAGAGAATGGAGGTGTGTGAACTCAGAATGGAGGTGTGTGAAATCACAGAACGGAGATTTGTGAAGTCATAGAATGGAAGTGCGTGAAGTCCTATAATGGATGTTTCTGAAGTAAGAATGAAGGTGTGTGAAGTCATAGAATGGAGGTTTGTGAAGTCAAAATGGAGGTGTGTGAACCCATAGAATGGAGGTGTGTGAACTCATAGAATGGAGGTGTGTGAAGTCATGGAAAGGAGGTGTGTGAAGTCAAAGAATGGAGGTGTGTGAAGTCAAACAATAAAGGTGTGTGAAGTCACAGAATGGAGGTATGTGAAATCACAGAATGGAGGTGTGTGAAGTCAAAAAGGTGGTGTGTAGAGTCACAAAAGGAGGTGTGTGAACTCATAGAATGGAGGTGTGTAAAGTCAAAGAATGGAGGTGTGTGAAGGCATCGAATGGAGGTGTGTGAAGTCATGATGGAGGTGTGTGAAGTCACAGAATGGAGGTGTGTGAAGTCAGAATGGAGTTGTGTGAAGTTATAGAATGGAGGTGTGTGAAGTCAGAATGGAGGTGTGTGATGTCATAGAATGGAGGTGTGTGAAGACAGAATGGAGGTGTGTGAACTCATAGAATGGAGGTGTGTGAAGTCACAATGGAGGTATGTGAAGTCATAGAATGGTGGTGTGTGAAGTCACAGAATGGAGGTGTGGTGTCATAGAATGGAGGTGTGTGAAGTCATAGAATGGAGGTGTGTGAAGTCATAGAATGAATGTTTGTGAAGAAAGAATGAAGGTGTGTTAAGTCATAAAATGGAGATGTGTGAAGGCACAGAATGGAGGTGTGTGAAGTCATAGAATGGAGCTGTGTGAAGTCAGAATGGAGGTGTGTGAAGTCATAGAATGGAGGTGTGTGAACTCACAATGGAGATGTGTGAAGTCAAAAAATGGAGGTGTGTGAAGTCAAAGAATGGAAGTGTGTGAAGTCATAGAATGGAGGTGTGTGAAGTCATAGAATGGAGGTGTGTGAAGTCATAGAATGGAGGTGTGTGAAGTCACAGAATTGATGTTTTTGAAGTCAGAATGGAGGTGTGTGAAGTCAGAATGGAGGTTTGTGAAGTCATAGAATGGAGGTGTGTGAAGTCATAGTATGGAGGTGTGTGAAGTCATAGAATGGAGGTGTGTGAAGTCACAGAATTGATGTTTGTGAATTCAGAATGGAGGTGTGTGAACTCACAATGGAGGTGTGTGAAGCGAAAGAATGGAGGTGTGTGAAGTCACAGAATTGATGTTTGTGAAGTCAGAATGGAGGTGTGTGAAGTCATAGAATGGAGGTGTGTGAAGTCACAATGCACGTGTGTGAACTCATAGAATGGAGGTGTCTGAAGTCAGAATGGATTTGTGTGAAGTCATAGAATGGAGGTGTGTGAAGTCAGAATGGAGGTGTGTGAAGTCATAGAATGGAGGTGTGTGAAGTCAGAATGGAGGTGTGTGAACTCATAGAATGGAGCTGTGTGAAGTCACAATGGAGGTGTGTGAAGTCATAGAATGGAGGTGTGTGAAGTCAAAGAATGGAGGTGTGTGAAGTCATAGAATGGAGCTGTGTGAAGTCAGATTGGAGTTGTGTGAAGTCACAGAATTGAGGTGTGTGAACTCAGAATGGAGGTGTGTGAAGTCACAGAATGAAGGTGTGTGAAGTCATAGAATGGAGGTGTGTGAAGTCATAGAATGGATGTGTGTGAAGTCATAATGGAGGTGTGTGAAATCACAGAATTGAGGTGTGTGAAGTCACAGAATGGAGGTGTGTGAAGTCATAGAATGGAGGTGTGTGAAGTCATAGAATGGATGTTTTTGAAGTAAGAATGAAGGTGTGTTAAATCATAGAATGGAGGTGTGTGAAGGCACAGAATGGAGGTGTGTGAAGTCATAGAATGGAGCTGTTTGAAGTCAGAATGGAGGTGTGTGAAGTCCCAGAATGGAGGTGTGTGGACTCAGAATGGTGGTGTGTGAAGTCACAGAATGGAGGTGTGTTAAGTCATAGAATGGGGGTGGGTGAAGTCATAGAATGGATGTTTGTGAAGTAAGAAGGAGGTGTGTTAAGTCCTAGAATGGAGATGTGTGAAGGCAGAGAATGGAGGTGTGTGATGTCATAGAATGGAGCTGTGTGAAGTCAGAATGGAGGTGTGTGAAGTCATAGAATGAAGGTGTGTGAACTCACAATGGAGATGTGTGAAGTCATAGAATGGAGGTGTGTGAAGTCATAGAATGGAGGTGTGTGAAGTCATAGAATGGAGGTGTGAGAAGTCACAGAATTGATGTTTGTGAAGTCAGAATGGAGGTGTGTGAAATCAGAATGGAGGTTTGTGAAGTCATAGAATGGAGGTGTGTGAAGTCGTGGCATGGATGTGTGTGAAGTCACAGAATTGATGTTTGTGAAGTCAGAATGGACGTGTGTGAACTCACAATGGAGGAGTGTGAAGTCAAAGAATGGAGGTGTGTGAAGTCACAAAATTGATGTTTGTGAAGTCAGAATGGAGGTGTGTGAAGTCAGAATGGAGGTGTGTGAAGTCATAGAATGGAGGTGTTTGAAGTCACAATGCAGGTGTGTGAACTCATAGAATGGAGGTGTGTGAAGTCACAGAATGGAGGTGTGTGAAGTCATAGAATGAAGGTGTGTGAAGTCATAGAATGGAGGTGTGTGAAGTCATAGAATGGAGGTGTGTGAAGTCATAGAATGGAGGAGTGTGAAGTCATAGAATTGAGGTTTGTGAAGTCATAGAATGGAGGTGGGTGAATTCATACAATGGATGTTCCTGAAGTAAGAATGTAGGTGTGTGAAGTCATAGAATGGAGGTGTGTGAAGTCAAAATGGTGGTGTGTGAACTCATAGAATGGATGTGTGTGAACTGATAGAGTATAGGTGTGTGAAGTCATGGAATGGAGGTGTGTGAAGTCAAAGAATGGAGGTGTGTGAAGTCAAACAATGGAGGTGTGCGAAGTCACAGAATGGAGGTGTGTGAAGTCACAGAATGGAAGTGTATGAAGTCAAAATGGAGGTGTGTGAAGTCACAGAATTGAGGTGTGTGAAGTCACAGAATGGAGGTGTGTGAAGTGAAATGGTGGTGTGTAACGTCACAAATGGAGGTGTGTGAAGTCACAGAATGTATGTGAGTGAACTCAAAATGGAGGTGTGTGAAGTCAAAGAATGGAGGTGTGAAGTCATAGAATGGAGGTGTGTGAAGTCATAATGGAGGTGTGTGAAGTCACAGAATTGAGGTGTGTGAAGTCACAGAATGGAGGTGTGTGAAGTCATAGAATGGAGGTGTGTGAAGTCATAGAATGGAGGTGTGTGATCATAGAATGGATGTTTGTGAAGTAAGAATGAAGGTGTTTTAAGTCATAGAATGGAGGTGTGTGAAGGCACAGAATGGAGGTGTGTGAAATCATAGAATGGAGCTATATGAAGTCATAATGGAGGTGTGTGAAGTCATAGAATGGAGGTGTGTGAAATCACAATGGAGGTGTGTGAAGTCAAAGAATGGAGGTGTGTGAAGTCAAAATTGAGGTGTGTGAAGTCACAGAATGGAGGTGTGTGAAGTCACAGAATAGAGGTGTGTGAACACATAGAATGGAGGTGTGTGAAGTCACAGATAGGAGATGTGTGTAGTCACAGAATGGAGGTGTGTGAAGTCACAGAATGGAGGCGTGTGAAGTCACAGAATGGAGGTGTGTGAACTCACAATGGAGGTGTGTGAAGTCACAGAATGGAGGTGTGTGAAGTCAAACAATAAAGGTGTGTGAAGTCACAGAATGGAGGTCTGTGAAGTCATAGAATGGAGGTGTGTTAAGTCACAGAATGGAGGTGTGTGAACTCAGAGAATGGAGGTGTGTGAACTCAGAATGGAGGTGTGTGAAATCACAGAACGGAGATTTGTGAAGTCATAGAATGGAAGTGCGTGAAGTCCTATAATGGATGTTTCTGAAGTAAGAATGAAGGTGTGTGAAGTCATAGAATGGAGGTTTGTGAAGTCAAAATGGAGGTGTGTGAACCCATAGAATGGAGGTGTGTGAACTCATAGAATGGAGGTGTGTGAAGTCATAGAATGGAAGTGTGTGAAGTCATAGAATGGAGGTGTGTGAAGCCAGAATTGAGGTGTGTGAAGTCAAAATGGAGGTGTGTGAACTCATAGAATGGAGGTTTGTGAAGTCATGGAATGGAGGTGTCTGAAGTCCAAAAATAGAGGTGTGTGAAGTCAAACAATGTTAATGTGTGTGAAGTCACAGAATGGAGGTGTGTGAATTCAAAGAATGGAAGTGTGTGAAGTCAAAATGGTGGTGTGTGAAGTAACAGAATGGAGGTGTGTGAAGTCACAGAATGTAGGTGTGTGAAGTCATAGAATGGAGGTTTGTGAAGTCACAGAATGGATGTGTGTGAAGTCAAAGAATGGAGGTGTGTGAAATCAAAATGGAGGTGTGTGAACTCACAGAATGGAGGTTTGTAAAGTGATAGAATGGAGGTGTGTGAAGTCATGCAATGGAGGTTTGTGAAGTCAAAGAATGGAGGTGTGTGAAGTCAAACAATAAAGGTGTGTGAAGTCACAGAATTGAGGTGTGTGAAATCACAGAATGGAGGTGTTTGAAGTCAAAAATGTGGTGTGTAGAGTCCCAAATGGAGGTGTGTGAACTCATAGAATGGAGGTGTGTGAAGTCAAAGTATGGAGGTGTGTGAAGTCATGGAATGGAGGTGTGTGCAGTCACAGAATGGAGGTGTGTGAAGTCATAGAATGGAGGTGTGTGAAGTCATAGAATGGATGTTTCTGAATAAGAATGAATGTGTGTGAAGTCATAAAATGGAGGTGTATGAAGTCAAAATGGAGGTGTGTGAACTCATAGGATGGAGGTCTGAGAACTCATAAAATGGAGGTGTGTGAAGTCATGGAATAAAGGTGTGTGAAGTCAAAGAATGCATTGTGTTAAGTCAAACAATAAAAGTGTCTGAAGTCACACAATGGAGGTGTGTGAAATCACAGAATGGAGGTGTGTGAAGTCATGGAGTGGAGGTGTGTGAAGTCACAGAATGGAGATGTGTGAAGTCAGAATGGAGCTGGATGAAGTCATAGAATGGAGGTGTGTGAAGTCCCAAGGGAGGTGTGTGAATTCATAGAATGGAGGTGTGTGAAGTCATGGAATGGAGGTGTGTGAAGTCATGGAATGGAGGTGTGTGAAGTCACAGAATGGAAGTGTGTGAAGTGATAGAATGGAGGTGTATGAAGTCATAAATGGAGGTGTGTGAAATCACAGAATTGATGATTGTGAAGTCAGAATGGAGGTGTGTGAAGTCAGAATGGAGGTTTGTGAAGTCATAGAATGGAGGTGTGTGCAGTCGTAGAATGGATGTGTGTGAAGTCACAGAATTGATGTTTGTGAAGTCAGAATGGAGGTGTGTGAACTCACAATGGAGGTGTGTGAAGTCAAAGAATGGAGGTGTGTGAAGTCACAGAACTGATGTTTGTGAAGTCAGAATGGAGGTGTTTGAAATCAGAATGGAGGTGTGTGAAGTCATACAATGGAGGTGTGTGAAGTCACAATGCAGGTGTGTGAACTCATAGAATGGAGGTGTGTGAAGTCACAGAATGGAGGTGTGTGAAGTCATAGAATGGAGGTGTGTGAAGTCATAGAATGGAGGTGTGTGAAGTCATAGAATGGAGGAGTGTGAAGTCATAGAATGGCGGTTTGTGAAGTCATAGAATGGAGGTGGGTGAATTCATACAATGGATGTTCCTGAAGTAAGAATGTAGGTGTGTGAAGTCATAGAATGGAGGTGTGTGAAGTCAAAATGGTGGTGTGTGAACTCATAGAATGGATGTGTGTGAACTGATAGAGTATAGGTGTGTGAAGTCATGGAATGGAGGTGTGTGAAGTCAAACAATGGAGGTGTGCGAAGTCACAGAATGGAGGTGTGTGAAGTCACAGAATGGAAGTGTATGAAGTCAAAATGGAGGTGTGTGAAGTCACAGAATTGAGGTGTGTGAAGTCACAGAATGGAGGTGTGTGAAGTGAAATGATGGTGTGTAACGTCACAAATGGAGGTGTGTGAAGTCACAGAATGTATGTGAGTGAACTCAAAATGGAGGTGTGTGAAGTCAAAGAATGGAGGTGTGAAGTCATAGAATGGAGGTGTGTGAAGTCATAATGGAGGTGTGTGAAGTCACAGAATTGAGGTGTGTGAAGTCACAGAATGCATGTGTGTGAAGTCATAGAATGGAGGTGTGTGAAGTCATAGAATGGAGGTGTGTGATCATAGAATGGATGTTTGTGAAGTAAGAATGAAGGTGTGTTAAGTCATAGAATGGAGGTGTGTGAAGGCACAGAATGGAGGTGTGTGAAATCATAGAATGGAGCTATATGAAGTCATAATGGAGGTGTGTGAAGTCATAGAATGGAGGTGTGTGAAATCACAATGGAGGTGTGTGAAGTCAAAGAATGGAGGTGTGTGAAGTCAAAATTGAGGTGTGTGAAGTCACAGAATGGAGGTGTGTGAAGTCACAGAATAGAGGTGTGTGAACACATAGAATGGAGGTGTGTGAAGTCACAGATAGGAGATGTGTGTAGTCACAGAATGGAGGTGTGTGAAGTCACAGAATGGAGGCGTGTGAAGTCACAGAATGGAGGTGTGTGAACTCACAATGGAGGTGTGTGAAGTCACAGAATGGAGGTGTGTGAAGTCAAACAATAAAGGTGTGTGAAGTCACAGAATGGAGGTCTGTGAAGTCATAGAATGGAGGTGTGTTAAGTCACAGAATGGAGGTGTGTGAACTCAGAGAATGGAGGTGTGTGAACTCAGAATGGAGGTGTGTGAAATCACAGAACGGAGATTTGTGAAGTCATAGAATGGAAGTGCGTGAAGTCCTATAATGGATGTTTCTGAAGTAAGAATGAAGGTGTGTGAAGTCATAGAATGGAGGTTTGTGAAGTCAAAATGGAGGTGTGTGAACCCATAGAATGGAGGTGTGTGAACTCATAGAATGGAGGTGTGTGAAGTCATAGAATGGAAGTGTGTGAAGTCATAGAATGGAGGTGTGTGAAGCCAGAATTGAGGTGTGTGAAGTCAAAATGGAGGTGTGTGAACTCATAGAATGGAGGTTTGTGAAGTCATGGAATGGAGGTGTCTGAAGTCCAAAAATAGAGGTGTGTGAAGTCAAACAATGTTAATGTGTGTGAAGTCACAGAATGGAGGTGTGTGAATTCAAAGAATGGAAGTGTGTGAAGTCAAAATGGTGGTGTGTGAAGTAACAGAATGGAGGTGTGTGAAGTCACAGAATGTAGGTGTGTGAAGTCATAGAATGGAGGTTTGTGAAGTCACAGAATGGATGTGTGTGAAGTCAAAGAATGGAGGTGTGTGAAATCAAAATGGAGGTGTGTGAACTCACAGAATGGAGGTTTGTAAAGTGATAGAATGGAGGTGTGTGAAGTCATGCAATGGAGGTTTGTGAAGTCAAAGAATGGAGGTGTGTGAAGTCAAACAATAAAGGTGTGTGAAGTCACAGAATTGAGGTGTGTGAAATCACAGAATGGAGGTGTTTGAAGTCAAAAATGTGGTGTGTAGAGTCCCAAATGGAGGTGTGTGAACTCATAGAATGGAGGTGTGTGAAGTCAAAGTATGGAGGTGTGTGAAGTCATGGAATGGAGGTGTGTGCAGTCACAGAATGGAGGTGTGTGAAGTCATAGAATGGAGGTGTGTGAAGTCATAGAATGGATGTTTCTGAATAAGAATGAATGTGTGTGAAGTCATAAAATGGAGGTGTATGAAGTCAAAATGGAGGTGTGTGAACTCATAGGATGGAGGTCTGAGAACTCATAAAATGGAGGTGTGTGAAGTCATGGAATAAAGGTGTGTGAAGTCAAAGAATGCATTGTGTTAAGTCAAACAATAAAAGTGTCTGAAGTCACACAATGGAGGTGTGTGAAATCACAGAATGGAGGTGTGTGAAGTCATGGAGTGGAGGTGTGTGAAGTCACAGAATGGAGATGTGTGAAGTCAGAATGGAGCTGGATGAAGTCATAGAATGGAGGTGTGTGAAGTCCCAAGGGAGGTGTGTGAATTCATAGAATGGAGGTGTGTGAAGTCATGGAATGGAGGTGTGTGAAGTCATGGAATGGAGGTGTGTGAAGTCACAGAATGGAAGTGTGTGAAGTGATAGAATGGAGGTGTATGAAGTCATAAATGGAGGTGTGTGAAATCACAGAATTGATGATTGTGAAGTCAGAATGGAGGTGTGTGAAGTCAGAATGGAGGTTTGTGAAGTCATAGAATGGAGGTGTGTGCAGTCGTAGAATGGATGTGTGTGAAGTCACAGAATTGATGTTTGTGAAGTCAGAATGGAGGTGTGTGAACTCACAATGGAGGTGTGTGAAGTCAAAGAATGGAGGTGTGTGAAGTCACAGAACTGATGTTTGTGAAGTCAGAATGGAGGTGTTTGAAATCAGAATGGAGGTGTGTGAAGTCATACAATGGAGGTGTGTGAAGTCACAATGCAGGTGTGTGAACTCATAGAATGGAGGTGTGTGAAGTCACAGAATGGAGGTGTGTGAAGTCATAGAATGGAGGTGTGTGAAGTCATAGAATGGAGGTGTGTGAAGTCATAGAATGGAGGAGTGTGAAGTCATAGAATGGCGGTTTGTGAAGTCATAGAATGGAGGTGGGTGAATTCATACAATGGATGTTCCTGAAGTAAGAATGTAGGTGTGTGAAGTCATAGAATGGAGGTGTGTGAAGTCAAAATGGTGGTGTGTGAACTCATAGAATGGATGTGTGTGAACTGATAGAGTATAGGTGTGTGAAGTCATGGAATGGAGGTGTGTGAAGTCAAACAATGGAGGTGTGCGAAGTCACAGAATGGAGGTGTGTGAAGTCACAGAATGGAAGTGTATGAAGTCAAAATGGAGGTGTGTGAAGTCACAGAATTGAGGTGTGTGAAGTCACAGAATGGAGGTGTGTGAAGTGAAATGATGGTGTGTAACGTCACAAATGGAGGTGTGTGAAGTCACAGAATGTATGTGAGTGAACTCAAAATGGAGGTGTGTGAAGTCAAAGAATGGAGGTGTGAAGTCATAGAATGGAGGTGTGTGAAGTCATAATGGAGGTGTGTGAAGTCACAGAATTGAGGTGTGTGAAGTCACAGAATGCAGGTGTGTGAAGTCATAGAATGGAGGTGTGTGAAGTCATAGAATGGAGGTGTGTGATCATAGAATGGATGTTTGTGAAGTAAGAATGAAGGTGTGTTAAGTCATAGAATGGAGGTGTGTGAAGGCACAGAATGGAGGTGTGTGAAATCATAGAATGGAGCTATATGAAGTCATAATGGAGGTGTGTGAAGTCATAGAATGGAGGTGTGTGAAATCACAATGGAGGTGTGTGAAGTCAAAGAATGGAGGTGTGTGAAGTCAAAATTGAGGTGTGTGAAGTCACAGAATGGAGGTGTGTGAAGTCACAGAATAGAGGTGTGTGAACACATAGAAAGGAGGTGTGTGAAGTCACAGATAGGAGATGTGTGTAGTCACAGAATGGAGGTGTGTGAAGTCACAGAATGGAGGCGTGTGAAGTCACAGAATGGAGGTGTGTGAACTCACAATGGAGGTGTGTGAAGTCACAGAATGGAGGTGTGTGAAGTCAAACAATAAAGGTGTGTGAAGTCACAGAATGGAGGTCTGTGAAGTCATAGAATGGAGGTGTGGTTAAGTCACAGAATGGAGGTGTGTGAACTCAGAGAATGGAGGTGTGTGAACTCAGAATGGAGGTGTGTGAAATCACAGAACGGAGATTTGTGAAGTCATAGAATGGAAGTGCGTGAAGTCCTATAATGGATGTTTCTGAAGTAAGAATGAAGGTGTGTGAAGTCATAGAATGGAGGTTTGTGAAGTCAAAATGGAGGTGTGTGAACCCATAGAATGGAGGTGTGTGAACTCATAGAATGGAGGTGTGTGAAGTCATGGAAAGGAGGTGTGTGAAGTCAAAGAATGGAGGTGTGTGAAGTCAAACAATAAAGGTGTGTGAAGTCACAGAATGGAGGTATGTGAAATCACAGAATGGAGGTGTGTGAAGTCAAAAAGGTGGTGTGTAGAGTCACAAAAGGAGGTGTGTGAACTCATAGAATGGAGGTGTGTAAAGTCAAAGAATGGAGGTGTGTGAAGGCATCGAATGGAGGTGTGTGAAGTCATGATGGAGGTGTGTGAAGTCACAGAATGGAGGTGTGTGAAGTCAGAATGGAGTTGTGTGAAGTTATAGAATGGAGGTGTGTGAAGTCAGAATGGAGGTGTGTGATGTCATAGAATGGAGGTGTGTGAAGACAGAATGGAGGTGTGTGAACTCATAGAATGGAGGTGTGTGAAGTCACAATGGAGGTATGTGAAGTCATAGAATGGTGGTGTGTGAAGTCACAGAATGGAGGTGTGGTGTCATAGAATGGAGGTGTGTGAAGTCATAGAATGGAGGTGTGTGAAGTCATAGAATGAATGTTTGTGAAGAAAGAATGAAGGTGTGTTAAGTCATAAAATGGAGATGTGTGAAGGCACAGAATGGAGGTGTGTGAAGTCATAGAATGGAGCTGTGTGAAGTCAGAATGGAGGTGTGTGAAGTCATAGAATGGAGGTGTGTGAACTCACAATGGAGATGTGTGAAGTCAAAAAATGGAGGTGTGTGAAGTCAAAGAATGGAAGTGTGTGAAGTCATAGAATGGAGGTGTGTGAAGTCATAGAATGGAGGTGTGTGAAGTCATAGAATGGAGGTGTGTGAAGTCACAGAATTGATGTTTTTGAAGTCAGAATGGAGGTGTGTGAAGTCAGAATGGAGGTTTGTGAAGTCATAGAATGGAGGTGTGTGAAGTCATAGTATGGAGGTGTGTGAAGTCATAGAATGGAGGTGTGTGAAGTCACAGAATTGATGTTTGTGAATTCAGAATGGAGGTGTGTGAACTCACAATGGAGTTGTGTGAAGCGAAAGAATGGAGGTGTGTGAAGTCACAGAATTGATGTTGTGAAGTCAGAATGGAGGTGTGTGAAGTCAGAATGGAGGTGTGTGAAGTCATAGAATGGAGGTGTGTGAAGTCACAATGCACGTGTGTGAACTCATAGAATGGAGGTGTCTGAAGTCAGAATGGATTTGTGTGAAGTCATAGAATGGAGGTGTGTGAAGTCAGAATGGAGGTGTGTGAAGTCATAGAATGGAGGTGTGTGAAGTCAGAATGGAGGTGTGTGAACTCATAGAATGGAGCTGTGTGAAGTCACAATGGAGGTGTGTGAAGTCATAGAATGGAGGTGTGTGAAGTCAAAGAATGGAGGTGTGTGAAGTCATAGAATGGAGCTGTGTGAAGTCAGATTGGAGTTGTGTGAAGTCACAGAATTGAGGTGTGTGAACTCAGAATGGAGGTGTGTGAAGTCACAGAATGAAGGTGTGTGAAGTCATAGAATGGAGGTGTGTGAAGTCATAGAATGGATGTGTGTGAAGTCATAATGGAGGTGTGTGAAATCACAGAATTGAGGTGTGTGAAGTCACAGAAGTGG